>MEJB01000021.1:2691456-2776889 GCA_001752375.1 Rhazya stricta | reverse complement strand
AGAAGGGGAGGAAATAATTAGGTGTATTATTGATTTAGATAGTGTATAAGAAGAATTTATATTCACCCAATTTTTCGTCTATTTTAAATACTCTAATATTTATAAAAAATTTAATAAAATTAATATTCTTTCTCCTTTTTCGTCCATACTTATAAGGAAACAAAGTTTAATCTTTTTAACCAACTTAAATATTTCCATTTCAGCTACATACTCCTAGTCGAGCTAGGTATATTTATATCTTGTGCTTTAATTAGTATAGTAAATAAAAAAATATGAAACTCATTTTTAATGATAAGTATTATTTTTTGTGATTTTGTTAAAAATAGAAAAAAAAGAAAACAAAACACAAATATGATGCAATTGAATATGTCCATGATCAATTAAAAGGAGCGGAGATAAAGATTGAAAGAGGACAGATGGTCCCTTAAACGTGGCAACAGCTACCATTTGACRTCACCAAACACAGCAAATTCTCAAGAATATCCCCTGATTGGATATGGAAATCAAATCATTTTTATGAGAACACTTAATCAAGTGTAGGGTCTATCAATTTTTATGTCATAAAGGTTCGATTCAAATCTATAATACTAGTGAGCAAACGTTATTTTTTTTGGTTATCTTTTTATTTWAATTTAAATTTATGATAATTAATATTTTGAATATGTGATTAAAAAGATTACATTGGTATCGATCTAATATTGTTATATTGTTATTTTTTAAATTATTTTATAACTCTAATATGACATGTTTTGCACATTTGGGACGGTACGATTACTATTTACTAATTGTATATTATTTTGTGTGTAAAATATAGAATAATTATCATGACCAATTGTTTTATTTTCCTTTTATTTATCTTTGTTATGCGTAATTCATTTAGTCAAAATGAGATTATATGTACAAATGTGAACAGAGTTAATGTTAACAGAAATTTTATTCACCAAAGTCAACAGAAATTCTAAAAATCTATTTAAAAGAAATGACCAATAATTATATTGGGCGTCGTTACTTTTCTTAGGTATGAGATGCACATTTTTAAATATAAAACATCATATTTATTTAAGAACATTGTCAATATTAATCTTATTGAAATATAAAAAAATTTAAATAAACATTTTTTGTAGCGACATTTGATATCTTAAATTAAGTAAGATTAATTGTTCAAAAAAGATTCTCGCTGGATTGTTATATTTTAATGTAATATAGATAGATATGGATAATAATATTTTATATTTAACTAGTTCGAAATAATTAGCAAGGAAACGATTAAAATTTAAAATAATGTTTAATGCTCGATCATAACTTATTGTGCTATATTGAAAAATTTTTGATAAAGTATTTTTGCGAGTAAAAATCAGATATGATTATACAATTAAAATTGAATTAACTTTAATTCTTATGTCAGATAAGGAATCAACTTTAATAGAGTTTCGAATTATATAAAGTATAAGGAATATTTTTCGTTAAAATAGTGTAAGGTATTTGTAAGTATTATCGTGTAATCTGCATCAATAATGTGAGTTAATAGAAAAGATGAAAACGTAATGTTTCTCCCAATTATATGATATTACTAACATTTTCTCTTTGTTAGGTTTGAAAAGAATCTGTACTAACAATACAAACCCGTAACACCCAACCTAGATTGCATCGAAAACCCCAGAAGTCGTCCTGAGCTTCTTCCACGTATCCATCCTGTTTGATCCGGACCCACCGATCGAGAACCATGCTCCCTTGCTTTTGAAAGTTGGTAAGATGAATAGAGGATCTACATTTCCGGCTTTCCGCTCGTTGTCTTTACTCTTTAGCTTYAGTTTTACTGCAATTTACAGTAGGAATGGAAAAGAAGAGAAAAGAAAGCAAAAGTCATCTCTCGTGTCTCTCTATCTCTCTCTGTCTGTGTATTTCCCTGTCTATGCATACATATATATGAAAATATTCAATACAGACATGCAAAACCCGACTGATGAATTTCAATTTCAACCATTTCCAACTTCGGACCCTCATCTTCTTCCCACTTCACACCGATCCCATGCCCTCAAAACTTCATTTACACCTGCTGCTCCGAACACCAGGAGGAGTGTTCTAGTGTTCTCTTGTTGGGATTACTTGTTGAATTCTCTTCTTTATTGTGTTATTTTGTTATATGGCAGTTTCAGACATTGAAGCTGTGATAGAATTCTTGAGAAAGCATGGCTTTTCAGAGTCTGAATCAGCTCTCAGAGAGGATGTCAAGGAGAAATCCCAACTGGGCTCCTCTGATTTCGAGAGGTTTTTGTTTCCAATGGTGCCGCCGCCTCCGAAGCTGAAAATTCCGGCCACTTCCTGGCGTCCGCCAGAGGTCTCTTATGGTGGTGGTGCTCAGACTGATGATGGTGATCATGCTTCTAGCTTGGGTTCTTCTGAGGAGGAGTTTGTGAGCTTGGGTTCTTCTACTACTGAGTTGTGCTCTTCAGGTGATATGTCTTAGTTTTTACTTTCTAATTCCCATTTTTGTTACGGGATATTACACTGTAGAATATATTTTAATGGTTGCTTTCATCACATTCTTGATATGGTCATGGTGTATAGCCTTCTATTCAAAGCGGCAGATGTTTGGTAGTCTCAATTTCTTAATTTTGTTCTTCCGAAAACAGTAGTATTTTCTTTAGCTTTTTAACTTTAAACGATTCTGTTTCAATTTTTGTTTTATTTCTTTTTATGCTTTAACCGGGTTATYTTTGTCCATTGCYGTTCRRTGATTATTTGACCTGTTCGTAATCTATATGTCTGAATTGAACGGTGGAATAATTACTTGCCCCTTGCTTTTAGTTCTTTTTCTATCTTTATAAGAATGGAATAAGTTGTCTATTTCTAACTAAAAGGTGCAGTACAGAATATATACCTTAACCTGGCCATCAAATATCCATTTTCTGCATTCTCACGGGCCAAAAAAAAAAAAAAAAATTCAAATTCTGAGCCTTTTCCACAGAGGATAMGGATAATTTTTCTTGAATATATTTTTACTGTTTCCCATATGCTGTATGGGCTCCTTTCCGAAGCTGATTTCTTTTTCCCCTTTGGGCGGGGGTTCAGAGTGCTCTTCTCTTACATTTTTGGGATGCTACTCTGAATTATTGTGTGGTGGAATTCTGTTTGGTTATGTTGATATTCATTTTACAGGAATGCGAGTCTCACACAACTCTATCAATTCTTTTAGCATTTGCATTTGAGTTGTTTTACATGCGTATAATAGATCATGCCCACCTCACACTCACTAAAATTAAAGACTGATATATAGTTTATTATCCCTTTCTCTTTTACCGTTTTCTTTGGAAATGGTTTGTTACTTTATCTTTTACATAATGGTGCAGAATTTACAAATCCATATGGAATTCGCACTSTGAAAAGGCCAAGTTCTCAATCTTCATCTGATAGGTTGTCTCAGTTTGGTACAGCACGAGATTATCATGAGTTCGATATGCAAAATGACTTGTATTGGTACAAGGAGAAAGATGAAGATTATGCTATGCCACCACTTTTTGGGTTCTCAGATACTCACGGTGTCCCAAGTGAAGATAAGTTTGTCATGACTGAAGAGACGGGGAAACTGGGTGAGAATGGAATCAGTTTGAATCATATTTCTGAAGGTCTGCAATCTTTAGGAAGTACCAATTATCATGGAAAGCAATGCCCTAGAAACTTAACAAACAGTGCAAGTGATGAGGTTTTTGAAGATTATTATGATTTAGAAACAGATGTACATCTTCAAGAAAGTATTAACAAGGGAGGAGATTGCTCAGTCTATAGCTGTTCAGCCCCACTATGTGCTTGTTGTGGTGGAGCAGGGGGACATTATGTTAGGGATCGCGCGGGTTGTGGTTTTCCAATCTTCAAAGAAGCTGAAGCAAACGGTKATCACTGTAAGCCAGCTGGGGAGGCTTCTACTGGATTTGATGATAGCTACTCAATTAAGAATATTTCTATGTTTGACTGGTTTGGAGATTTAAATATCAATGATGACTTTGGGACCCAAATAATTAAGGATGGATACCACCTAAGTGAAAATSGAAATCATGGACCTAGAGGTAATGCAGAGGCTGGAGAACCCTGTAAGCCTGATCCTGCGGCAGATGAAGACAGTGGCGCTATTTCTGATGAGCTTCTGATGTATGGAAGTAAAGAAGATGATTATGAAATATTCAATCTAAAAATCATACACAGGAAAAACAGGTCTGTCTGTTGTATTTCTTGCCTTCTAAGTTGTGTCTGTCATTCAGTGAGGATGTCTCATGAACGATAACAATCACARGTGTCAGTTTGGCAGAACATGTATTGAGATCTGACATAAGTCTATGCTATTTCAAATTTCTGGTCTTTTTAGTATTTGATACTTTCGGTCTTTTAATGGATATTTTGAGTTTGTTTTTTGCAGGTTGATTTGTAGCATACAGTTGTACTCATTTCTTATCCCATCCGCAGGACTGGATTTGAAGAGAACAAGGAGTTCCCTATTGTTCTAAGTAGTATCATTGCTGGTAGATATTTTGTCTCCGAATACCTTGGTTCGGCAGCTTTCAGTAAAGTTATTCAGGCACATGATCTGCATACTGGGATGGATGTTTGCCTGAAGATCATAAAAAATGACAAGGACTTCTTTGATCAGAGCTTAGATGAAATTAAACTTCTGAAGTTTGTAAACAACCATGATCCTGGTGATGAGCYCCACATATTGCGTCTTTATGATTACTTCTACCATCAGGTATGCATAAGTGAAGTTTGTAAGTACTGTTATGATCTTAGAGAAAATGTATTTTGCTGTCATTTCTCMTCAATTGGAGGGTACACACGAAACCGAAGATCGTTTCCTTCTTTCTTTATGTTCATAGCTATATTCTCAGGATACATTAAAAGAAGTTTGTAAGGGTTACTGCAATTTTCTGTGCTTTGTACTTTAAAGACAATGAACCAACAATCAGCCAAAAAAATTTCAAAATTTAATTTTTTTATCTAAGTATATATAATTTGGCCCCCAAATTTGAAAATATATGGTTTGGCCTCCCCAAGATTGAAGAAATATATTTTGGTCCCCCCTCTCCAACAAATACTGAATTCTGGCTCGGCCACTGGAATCAATGTTATTTTAAGTTCCCTTTTCAATCTGATCATATATCAAGTCAGGTTAGACCCAAAATAGCTGTAATAAGTGTTCATTTTGGTCTATACAAAGAGGAAAGTAGAAGGGAAATGGCATCAGTTCATGGTCTCTTACCCTACTAATTTGATTTTCTTGATCCATCCATATAGCTATTGAGTAGTTTCTTCCAGAATGCTGATAAGATCTATTACCTAACCTCGTTGGTTTCAGAAACRTGACTTAGCTACATTTCCTCCTACACTATGTTTGGAAATATCTTTAAGTAAAATTGTGATAAAAATGAACTAAATCTGAAAATATGTAAAGTATGCCAGAACTGTATAGTGGATTGTACAAGATAAATACCAGAAGTAATTCTTCAAATTAATTTTCCCACTTGTTCATCTAATCTTATATTTGAAATAAATAACTTAGTCTATTTCAATCACTTGGTGTGATTGATGAGTGAACCTCTAGTGCTTCCACAAGACGTACCAACGGAACTGTCCATTCTCCACCACTTTTGGAGGTGGATGTGCTGTACTGATTTTATTGTCATTCCTTGCTTCAGAAGCACTTATTAACAATGAAATATCTCAAGTCATTCTTAATTTTGTTCCTTTTCCATCCTTATTGTGTGTACTAATAGGAACATCTATTCATTGTATGTGAACTCCTTCGAGCGAATTTGTACGAGTTCCAGAAATATAATCGAGAATCTGGTGGAGACCCTTATTTTACACTGAGCAGGCTYCAGGTTTGTTCAGTTAGAGRTCTTGAATCTGATTTTACTTTTAGTATTGTCACATAGTTGATACCAACTAAGGGAGTTCAGTTGGGAAAGTAATCTATGAAAGTAAAAGAGAAAGACTGAATCTCAACGTCTTCTGTACTATGCAGGTTATAGCGCGGCAATGTTTGGAGGCATTGGAGTATTTGCATGATTTGGGAGTCATCCATTGTGATTTAAAGCCTGAGAATATTCTTATCAAAAGTTATCGAAGATGCGAGATAAAGGTCATTGATCTTGGAAGTAGTTGTTTTCAGACAGACAACTTGTCCCTATATGTCCAGTCCCGTTCGTATAGGGCTCCTGAAGTCATCCTTGGGCTTCCATACGACCAAAAGATTGATCTCTGGTCTCTTGGCTGTATATTGGCAGAGTTATATTCTGGGGAGGTATGTGCTCTGTATCTTCCTTTGTATCATTTTCTTGAGTATGAATTGTTATGTACAGGGCCAGGAGAAAAGGAAAAAGAAGTGCCTGGTTTTGAAATTCTTTTAACGGTTTTCTTTGAATCCTTGGAAATTTTATTTCTTGTCTGCCGAACAGTTAACTTTGCAACTTCTGAGTAGTATGTATGGGCATAGGTTCCCCACAGCATCAAAGAAGAGAAAAGAGAGGGCTGGTTTTGAATACTTTTATTTGTTGAATCCTTGGAAATTTCCTTTCTTTTGCCAAACTGTTAAGGTTGCAACTTTTGGATAGAAATATGTATGGGCATATGTCCCTTAGCATCCATGTTCTTGCAGGTTCTTTTCCCTAATGAAGCAATAGCAATGTTGCTTGCTCGCATGGTTGCAGTTCTTGGTCCTATTGACATGGATATGTTGCGGCAAGGAATGGAGACTCACAAATACTTTACYAAAGAATATGACCTCTACTACATAAATGAGGTTTGTTACATAAGCAAACGCTTTGAATTGAATTTTAGAAATTCTTATATCCAATAGATTTGGCATAGTGTCTGAAAACTTCGAATGGTAAATGAGTCAGGTTCAAAATGATGCTTTCCATTGGACATTTGCAACTTGAAGTGTTAAATTAATGCCAACTTGCCCTAATTTCTAGTAAAGGTTGTCAGATTGGAGGGAAAGATGTCATGAGCATAGTAAGTTATCATCAATAAGGGCATCGGGAAGGAAAGAATGAGAATAGGAAGGTGTTCTAGCATTTTAGTACCCAATTTAGAATTACACAATTAGCTGTGCTCTGGAAAGGGATTATGAAATGGCATGAATTTGAAATCTACGAGGAAACTGTATTCTGACTTAATAGTTCCATCAAGCTGCCATTTTTGTTTGTTGTTCAACCTCACTAGATGTCCTCATTGTGTGCAATCCACGAAATATTTTAACATTTTCTTTCATTAAATTTGTGAAGCTCTGTCAGAAATTGTGTTAAATTTAKATGAGTTAAATACTCWCTCATGATGCGATCTGCCAAGAAAAACCTTTAAGGTGCACACTAGAATTACATGAAACACTAAGATTCAAAAATGGTCTTAGTCCATTGGTTTACTGAGGGTTCCAGCCTTGAATTTGTCCATCCATCTTAGCTAGATTTTGCCTACCTTCAGTTTGTGGTTTTGTTATTGTTTCTTTATAAGGAGAGGCTAAGTGAACTTATGTTTCTTGTTGCAAAATCTGTAATCAAACTGCTATACTAGCAGTCCTAACMTACAAATTTTGGTATAGGAGACAAATCAACTGGAATACATTATCCCTGAGGAGACATCAACTTTGGAGCATCATCTGCAAATTTCTGACACTTCATTCTTAGATTTCATCAGTAAGTTGCTTGAGATTAATCCCCAGAGGCGACTAACCGCAAGGGAGGCACTAAAGCACCCCTGGCTCTCCGAACCATTCGAGTCTAGTACATACTGAACTGCCCTGAAGTTTTAGATTTGGGTTGACTCTTGACATGGTTGAAGTCTTGAAGCATATTAAGTCAGACTGATCTTGCATATCCTGCTTCTTTTCATTACATACACGGTTGTGTCCAGATTGTATAGTAGCAGGACTTCGATTGCTCAATTTTGTGTTGATATATAGTTTTCTTGGAATCGGTTTTTGGAGTAACGAGTGTGGGGGGACGTTGTTTTCATGTATAGTAATCACACACTGTTGGAAGGTGAAGATACAGAGGGTCAATTTTGATTCCTATAGAGCAAATTCACTTGGTTCGCTCGTTGCCAAGATATGCTATCCCATTCTTGTGCTTCCTTGTAAGTTGTTTTTYTTGTCTGAATTTCCATGTGCATCAGTTTCAACAAACTTGAAAACTTACCTCTCAGTCTGCTTACTGCTAATCTTGAACAATATGCTCAAGATAATTTATGGGAACTGAAGTGGGGAGTTCCTGCACATTCTGGTTTCCACTCGGAGAATTTTAACCATCGAGACAAGTTGAACCATTGTCTTTTGTATACAGGACTGTTTACACGAATTATGATTCTGAGAGTGAGTAGCAAAGACTGTCAAAGTGAGTGAAGAGGTTAATGTATGCCATGATGCAAATGTGAAGATGCTTGATCGTAATTGATAAGTCAGAAATGTTAAAGCCATCACATGGGAAACCAGGAGCAAGTGTCCGGATCAAGATCGAGAGTTGAATATTTGGATTCATTACTTTGGAGGCGTGCATAACGAACAGTCTTTGCTGTCCTCCTTTCCCCAAGTSCCTCATTAAGCTTGACATTGGACCCCTAACGTAAAATTCGAGCAAGACGAGCCTGAGCTGCGCTCAATTCCAGCTCTGAGGATGAATAAGGCCAAATGAGGAGGATGAATTGAGGAAGGAGTAATAAGCTAATGTTATCTGTAGGTAACTCCACACCCTCGAGTAACGGGATAGGACGATGACCATGTCCTAAGAAACTAGGCCGCATTCGGTTTAGAGCTTACTCATGTTATTTAGGTTAAAAATCATTTTCCTTTGGGGTTTAGCATTTTTTCTAGCCAATTAATTATTTTTGGTGTAAATTATTCATACTTCTTCATGCCATCTTGATTATGGGTGATTTCATACTCAATGTAATATTATTTATACTCTCTAATATAATTGTGGATACGAAGAATTAATTATTCAATATGAAATAGTATATTATTTAATAGTAAAAAATAAGTTTGAATTTATTGACAGGCATTCAAAATCAATTATATTAATTATTTTTGTCTTTTGTATTTGCGTGAAAACAACTATCATTTTTGGAATATTATAAAATCTTTATAAATTTAGATAATCTTGGTGCCCTACAAATTCTAGAGAGTATTAATTACTAATTTATTAATTTATAGGGGTGTATTAATCTTCAAAAAAATTCATCCAATTAATTAAATTTTTATTTTATTTTATAAAATTACGAACTAATCTAAAATAGAAATACTTTAATGATAGGTGTTTACACATTTTATTAAATATATTCAACGAATTAGATTTAAGAGATTGTGTATGAATGATTAATTTATGATATMAATAAAGTTTTTTAAAAATATTTAGTATCTTATCATTTTAAAAATTATTAGTTTAACTAATGAGAAAATATTATTTTATTGAGTTTATTTGGTTGAAGATTCAACGGAGAAAAGTTTGGTTATAAATGTCATCTAAAAGAGAGAACTCCAGTCAATGATTGGGGGTRGGGTGGGTGAAGACATTGTGTGCGCGTGGGCCAACACAATTCATTGTACCTCTAAAATAATTATAGGGATCCACTAAATTCTAACTGGGACAAAAGTTTCCAAGGAAGGAAATATTGTCTGTTCTTATTGGCTGATTCACCCTTGGACCTTTTCCCTTCGTCGAGGATGCTCAGCGCGTGCATTCAATCTTTTTTAATTTGTAATCTGTTATTAAAATTAAATATCTTTTTACATTATAAAAAATAAGATTCTAAAACAATTAGTAACATTATTTCTCATTGTTTTTTTTCTATAAAATTTGATATTCTATTTTTAATTTGAAAAGCATGATTTAAAATAATATTTAATTATAGAAAAAATAAGTAATAATTTTGATGTTAATCATCGTTATAGTAAAGCTTTATAAGTGTGTTATAGAAAATTAAATAAAAATCTCTTTAAATAGAATTTTGAGTGGCGTGAAAATTATATATTTGGCTATTTTTACTCATAGATGAACATATTTCTTTTAAATAGATAATTATAATAATTTTATAAATTTAAATCTTATAATATAGTATGCATAATTTTAGATCATCTTTTAATTAAGAAGAAAAGTATAATTGTATACCAATTTATGCAAGTGCGGAAAGCATAAATTGTATGCAGAGTTAGGCAATTCTTACATCCTTTATGAAATCACCATGRCTGGAATAAGACATTAAGATGGAATATGGAATAGAAAAGAAAAAGAAAAAGACATAAAAATAATAAAAAAACTCGAACGGGATTACGGTAAGAATATGGCTGTACAATACTTTCCGTTCTTACCTCCTCACTTCCTTCCAAACGCGTGTTTGCTACACGCTCATACGCTTTCTCCCTATGAAAATTCAGGACTAGAATTCTCGTCGAGGCACTACCTTGACCACAACTCCGTCGAAATGAAATAAAAAACCAGTAACTCCGAAGGACATCCAACCTCCTCCTCCTCCGACTTGATAAAACTTCAGGAACCAACAAGTACGAAGAAGACGTATGGCGGAGCTGGCCCAAGCTGCCGATATGTACGCTCCGAAGACTTTACAAGTGTGGAGAACACTATTGAACTGGCTAGCCTTCTTTTTTCAGATCTTTGTTCAGATCATCAGGGGTACGCCGTCGGTGACTCAGGTCCTTTCTTTCGTCGGTTTACGTCACAGTTCTCTCCTCGCTCCTCCGGCTCCGCAGTTCAAGCCCTTGCCGGTCATCGAGTTGCAGGAGCCTGAAGAGGCTCCGCCTCCTCCTCCGTCTTCCTCTCTTCAAATTAACCCCGGGGCTCTCTCCGATGATCAACGTGTGGGAAAGCTCACAGTAAGTAATGTTAAGACTGTCAAGAGTTTTTCAATAGCACATAAGTTAACCTTTGTCTTAATATGTTTTCCTTTTGTTGCTTAATTTGGTGTTTCGGATGATTGGATGCACGTGAGGTGAATTTAGCGGGTTTCATTTTCCTTGAGTTRTRTATTTTTGGTGGGTTGGAATTGCTGTTGTTGGATCATGATAAGACGTGATTTCTGATTGGAGAATTACGGCAGTGTWTAATTCTTCTGTAAGAAAAGTCTTGAGGAAGTAATAGATTGAGAGAGTTGGAAGAGTGATTGGGGGTGAATGTCGCTGTATCACTAACTTAGCTCTTGGTAGAGTTCTTGATTCATTTCAACTGTAGCTAGGTTTTTGCGCTTGTAAAGGAAACTAGAGTTGCTTGTAAGTTTCCCTGTTAAATCATGCTATTTGTGTAATAAAAGACTTAGCAGCTGCCTTGGAAAGAGAGGAAGCTGAATGGTAGAACCATACTGAAGATTATATCAGGTGGGGCACACTAGAGAACACAATATAATGAAAAGATAAGTTCTTTTTTGTGAACTACCGTCTCTGCCMGTGTATGTGTTTGTATGATTTTTCTTTTATTTATTTATTTATTTATTTTTAAGTCATGCTTTTGTCTATTGCGAAATTGGAAATACTTTTCCTCTATACTTCAGAGAATTCTTTGTAGCCTTCATAACTTTTTCTCTGCAGTTTCTAAAAGGGGTTGGAAAGTATATTTGTGTTATTGGATTAGTCATCAGAAGAGGGGATATTTAAGGATATCACCTGTTAATCCTGTTATCACCAAAAATGAAAGTGYAGGGTGCTATGCCAGTTAAGTGTGGGTAGAAGTTGAGGTGATTGATCAGTTGGAAGCTTATATGCATAGATACTTTTCACAAGGAAAGGAATCCAAGTTAAATGCTGTGTGAAGTTGATTGCATGACTATTGAGGCTGTTGAGAACAATATTCTTATCACTGTCTGGTTAATCTAGATAGCAATTTATGCAGTGGGAAAGGAACTTGTGATTGACCAAATAAAAAGTGAACATGATGAAATGACTCAATACTAGAATACTACCTCCAGAGTGAACCAGAATATAGACATCCTGGGTGATGGATGAATTTGTTTCATTCTCGTGATCATTAGTTTCAACTATTAACATTACATAATTTATTTGTTCTTTTTTTTTTTAAATTTCAGAATAGAGATAAACCAAATTCAGCCAAAAAATCTGGCAAGTACAATTTTATTTTGCTTGCATTAAGTTTATTCAGTTGCAAAGTTGTTGAGAAGATTTCTGGTCGGCAAAATGTGCTTGCTCTGATAATAACATCTGAACCTCAAGCTGTAAACTTCTGGATGCAGGTAGTTCTTGACTTGGATGAAACACTAGTTTGTGCATACGAGACATCTAGCCTGCCTGCTATTATACGTACTCAAGCCACAGAGGCTGGGCTGAAGTGGTTTGAACTGGAATGTATATCTTCTGACAAGGTGATCACGCTTACTTTTATACTTCAATGTTCCCTGTGGATTATTCATGGCAAATGTATCTGAATTTAATTTTCTTTGGCATGTTAAGGAAAGTGATGGCAAACCTAAGATCAACTATGTCACCGTGTTTGAACGTCCTGGGTTACACGAATTTCTAAAACAACTAAGTGAATTTGCAGATCTTGTATTATTCACTGCTGGTCTTGAAGGTTTGCTCTGTACATTGGAATTTGCTTTGTTATATATGTTTTTCAAAGTTATGTTTGTGCTATTTTGGCGCATTGCATTCAGTTTTGCTGATGATGGTAAATGATTGCCTTATCTAGTTCTTTTGAAGTGACAACATTATGTGCTTGCAGGTTATGCTAGACCGCTCGTAGACAGAATAGATGGTGGAAATCTATTTAGTCATAGACTTTATCGGCCTTCAACAATTAGTACGTAAGTAGTTTAACTCTTCAAATGGCTTCTTCTTTAGGATCCTTTTTGTTTTYTGACGCTGTACACCATTTGTCTAGGATTCTGATGCAGAATGCTATATGGCTTATTTTTATTTTTTCCTTTGTGAGGCTTGGTTCTGTAAGTTGTCGTCTTGACCTGAAAGCTGCACCATGCCATAACCTGTGTATGTTCTTTTATCACTTTCAAGGACAGTCCTCGTTCTTTTAAAAATTCGAATCTTCACCAGAATGTAATTGTATTTGGCCTCCTTCCGTGTTGTTTGTTGCACTCCTCCAAAGCTTCCAGTGTGTGATTTTCTGAAGCAACCTCCGGAATAAGTTAGGACTTATTGGGCTGAGAGCTGTGTGAACATTAGGTTGCAACTAGAGCAATGGTTAATGGCCAAGGAATACGTAATTGGCGTTTGTAAAAATTTGATTGGGTCATTTGGGTAGTGCTTGAACGTTCCATTAAGAATTCTTTTCTCTGTTCATAATTTCTTTGAAGTGTTTAATGAGTGAATTTGTTGGGAGTTGTTTTCTTTTGAATATTTCTTGTTTCTTCGCTGCATGACCTTTTTCTTCTCTGTAACAATTACATAACACAGAAGTAAGTTTCAGAAACAGTATGATTTTCTGAACAGTACCCTGGATTCCTTTGTTTTCCATTGTTCCATTTAATGAAAGTTGGATTTATGTGACATTATTTGCTGGCAGCTTTTCCAGGAATCTTTCATCCCTCTAAACAAAAAAATCTGAATGATGGATTAATTTGATACCTTTTCTTATATCTTTCTTTAGTTGGTATCAGAAGGTTGACAAAGCACTTAAGAATGAAGAATGAGCAGTTGAAAATGAAAAAATACTAATTTCTATTAGCAGAATTAATATAGAATGACTTATGGGCTGTCCTTTCCTTGGAGGTATTCTCTGACTGCTAATATTTAAATGAAATTTGMGAGAGAGAAGAAATGAATCAAGTAAAGAGTTGGTTAATAGGAATGATATTCCAAAAGGTTCTTGTGCATTTCTTCCATGAGTTTTGGGAATTGCCTGGCTGCAATACTTTTCTGGATATTGCTTGGTTGTCTTGCTCTTTTGTTGGTCAACATTGACAATGGTTTGTTTGGAAGAACCCACATCTTGTTGATACTAGGGAGCCACTTCCCTAGATAAAGGAAGTGCAGAAAGAAGAAACCATCCATGACCAAGTAATACTAAGCTGTCAAACAAATATGGATGGTGAAGTTTGTCATGATGAACGTATGTCATATCAGAATGAACTAAAAATGAAGAGACTGATGTCTTAGAAGCCAATAAGTAAGTGGTGTTTATGTCAATTGAACTACGGATAACTTTGAGGGGGCTGACTAATATTGAAAATGGAATCTGAGAGCTGCCATGGGAAATTTCTTAAGTCTAGGGAGGAAACGTTCCACCATGATCAAGATTTTTCTAAAAGAAGCCATCAAAGACTCAGGTTGCCCATGAAATACTTCTTCCCTCTCTCTGCTGCCTGGAAGTGAAGATGTAACATGTACAGAGAAAATCTGGTGACTAGACTGTTGATGCTATCGCTGAAATGAATTTATGGAAACATAAGTCATGTATATATCATGTTTTGATATCAAGAAATCCAAAGATGGTCTTAGGCTACTGCTCCAGGAGTCTACTGATTCGTTTTCTGGCAGTATTATAGGCTACTACTGGATCTTAAAACCTTGGAATTTTTATCCTGATGTTTTATGAGTCCTACATTATCCCCCCCCCCCCCACAAGTCCTACCTGAAGTGATGCATATCAGAATAACTTTATTATGATCTTTTCTACAGTTTGATATTATTTTCCTAGCTCATCAAATTTGTTGTTCCTCTAGTTGTAGAAATTGCTTTTGGTTTTATATCAATCGATGCCCTTTGACTCTTTGGATTGACTCTGTTGGATTCTGGTCTTCCCCTACTGGATTATGTCATCCGCTTAGAAGCTTTTTAGTTTATCTATAGATTTGGAACTTTTGCCTTCAAATGAAACAAGCCTAATGGTTAAATACCCATTCATTGCAGGTGAAGATACATAACTAAGAATCATTTTAGCTGATAATCTAAGTGAAATAGAGTAAGTCTTCAGGGGCTGTCATCTTGATTTTTTTCTAGTGCTAAGATTTGTGCATGTTAAAGCTACTTGTCTGAGCCTATTTGACTGAACCTGTTGCTTAGCATCTCGAATTGCCACCACTATGGAACTGACTCTTGTAAAGGCGTTGTTCTATGTTAACAGTATTATACATATATTATGTATGGCTTTGTGCGCTCTTATAATTATCTAGAAGCTATTGTGATTCATTCTTTCCTATCCAATCCCATAATGTTTTGTTGTTTAGTCRGAGTATTGTGTTAAAACAATCAACTAAGTACTTCACATTATGTAGCCATCAAATTATCTTTAAAAGATAGCAGTTCAAAATTTTCAGGTCAGGCTCTTACTAATTAAGAAATCATAGGTACAATTGTGCATGTATGTTGAATCTTTTGGTTGTGTGGAAATATTGCAGGGAATATCGTGAGCATGTGAAGGATCTCTCCTGCATATCAAAGGAGTTATGTCGAATTGTTATTGTTGATAACAATCCCTTCAGTTTCTTATTGCAACCTCTGAATGGAATCCCATGTATTCCATTTTCTGCAGGGCAACCACACGATGAACAGGTATTTTTACTGACAGTAACGAAATGAATTTTTTCCTATAAACATGGTAATTTTGCTCATCATGGCTAATCATTAATTTTTTACATGCTCATCAGCTTTTGGAAGTTATCCTACCACTCCTGAAGCACCTTTCTCAGCAGAAGGATGTGAGGCCTGTACTCTATGAAAGGTTTCATATGCCCGAATGGTTTCAAAAACATGGGATCCCTGCTTCTGGGTGGATAAATTAGGATGGAATTGTTGACAAGTAGGATTARTTATCGCGCATGGACATTGGAAGTCTGTTTCCGTTTACTAGGCCAGCATCTCTACCCCGAAGAGCAAAGTTTTGTATAGTGTCGCATTGTGCAGAAGAGCGGCAGAAATTGATGAACTCCGAAGTTTTCATGATCACTCCAAAYAGGTGTATCCACCGCACAATCGAACTCTTTGCAATTCTTGAAACGTCGTTGTCTAACTTTGTTTATAGCCTCTGATATTCTTGGATGGTCGTGTATCTTTCAGATGTTGTAAACTGTCTGTTGGCCAATAATTATTTGCAATTTGGCAAAGTTCTACTGTACAGATTTTTTTCATTTTAAGCTACTATTATATCTTCTCTTGATCCTTCGGAATCTCGAAGGCAACAAAGTGGCTATCAACATGACCTGGCAATTGGAGATGTCCTGCCTTGAGTTCCTTAGCACTTGTAACCTCATTGACAGTAGAATATAACTTGAGCTTTGCTCAAAAGTCCAACACAATGATTATGTTTGGAGCTGGGTTTTTCTTTTGGTACAGCAGTTCATGTGCCTAAAGAGTAAAGATAAGCAGCAGCAGTGGACAGCACAAAGCCTTTTCTTTACCTTTCTTGGTCTGTTTCCGACACAACAGAGGGCTGGCTTGTTTACCAAAGTTGCAAATTAACAGAACAGACCACGCCCCTTTCAAGGTTTGGTTTCATTAACAGCCAATTTGGAACTTCAAGAAGTCTTGATAAGGATACAAGCAAAATTAGTAGATTTAGAAAGAAATCATATTAATGTAAATCTGCAACAGTTATTGTATCGTAYAGAGACAAATTTCATTAAAAAAAAAGGTTTAATTCCTTTAAAAGATGATTTTCTATTAACTTATAAAAAAATGAGGTCAATCATCGCGCCTCCTCTCGTCTCTTCTCCCCTGAACCCAAACATGGCAAGATTCTCTGCCCTAACAACTATGAGCTATATCTGATATCTACAGATAAATATAAATTATTTTCTCCTTTAATTGGTGTAATGGTCAAGAACAGAAGAGTTAGTTCCCAAMTATAAACAATTTTTGCTTTGCAGGAGGTTAGTATTTATGGTGTTGTATTATTTTTAAGACCAAAGTGGTAAAAGAAAAAGATAGAGCTGCTGCAACAACTCTGTCTTAATTGCTGAGATTTGRAGGATAGCAACAAAGGCACATCAAATTTGACCCCAAGAAATGAATCATCATCCACCAATGCTTATATAGCATGCCACCCCATCATCTTCTTCTTTCCTTTTTCCCATATAATCCCTTGATAAAAATATCGYTAATATTTTTATAACTACCACGTATTATAAAAATCTTAATTTATAAATCAATTTAAATTTAGATGATCGATAATARGTGAATAGTACTATTATTATAAGTATTATTTTTTCCGAACCAACACCATTATGGTCTTTTCTATTGGATTTTATAAGTGATGAGTGCAAAACAAAGGGAAAAATTGTCTTTAAATAGGATAACACAACAAACAGAGAAGGCCATGCCGTCTTTAAAACTTAAAACTTGAAGTTGGGGTACTAAAGTTTTCTGGTTAGTCTTCCTTTAGTTGGTCTTAAAGCGCAAATGGCAAGTGGCAGCATTAGAAGACTCCAAAAGGGAAATATTTGGTCTAAACGGTGGAATAAAAAGCTCCCACAGGGTTGGTTCTACAAAATAAGGATTCCACAAGTTTATTAACATSGTTAAATGATAATTAGTCGACTATCATTTAAGTAATATTTTGAATTCGAATATTGAAAACGAAACAAATAGGGTTGGGAATCTTTTATTCCTTTTACGAGTCCGTTCGACTCAAACTTGGAGTAATAAGTTTCGAATACTAGATAATAAATACAAAAAAGTTTTATGAGGTTAGGTTGCTTAAATTGATTAACCAAAAGTATAGTTTGGTTTAGCATGATTAGTCATATAGGGTTTGGTTGGTCTTTTGATGACAAAAGAGAAGGAAAATAAGTCAATCATGCTATAAAGTCTTCTGACCCAAAGGCACGTAACCAAAATGAGAAGTGCATCAACTGAGGTCCGTTTCAATTGCCGTATAAAGTTGTAACTATACCTTCTTTTTCCATATCTCCCCCTTTTTGGGCAGAATTGACCTTTTCTTTTTTTTTTTTTTTTAAGATTTGGAATCAAATTCTATGTACTGTTACAACTCACACCATAATTTCAATTCAAGAATGGTCGGTTTGCCATAAAAACTGAAATTACATTAACSACTCACTACACCTCAGAGATGATCACGAGCATGGGAATGGGACTCATATACCCTTAATTTATACTCTTTTTGCCTGCAATAAATTGCCACAATTCGTCTCGCCAAATTTCATTCCACATATGGTGTTCTAAGTTCAAAATTATTTGATTGCGAAGAATAAGTATGGTTACATTTTCGAATATGTTGATTTTGTAATGGAATCTAAATCGTGTAACTATTAATGTATGAAAGTTTGAATGTAAAATTGTGAAAAAAAGAGTAAGTCAAAATTATAATTAATGAATTACTATTTGAATAAACATAATTTTCTTTTTGAAAAGATTCTRTGTGTCATGTGTAGATTAATATATTAAGATATATAATGTCTCCACTATTCGATTGATCCACATTCTATTTGTGTTGTCCATRTCGTAAAAGACGCAACAATTAATTAACCATGAGTCATAATTAATGGCTCTTGGTCTAAAGTCCGAATCACTGCGATATGAATATATATCTTTTCAATCAAATAAATAGTTTAATACGTATATAAATCAATCTTGAAAATGATYCGGCTCTATCTTTTTCAASGTTTTGTTTTTGGATAAGAGGAACATTTCAAAAAGCTCTTAAATCCTTTTAYGAGGTGTACTTTTCTATTCCTAATGAAATTAGATAAAGATAAAAGGAACCGGGATGTAATTACAAAAACTTGTGGGATCTTCTTAGAAACCAAAGAAAAACATGTCTTTTTCCTCTTTGACCCCTTTCTTTCTTTTACCATAAACAAACAAAGGAAAGAACATTCTCAGCAATGCTCATTCATTTGATCTTCACTTTATTATTTATAATTTTTTTAATAAAATTCAAACAATTTTAAAAATATAAAAAATATATAATTATTTTAAAGCAGCCACCAAAGTAGGTGATGTTATTTGAACTTGACCGTCATTGTGATGATATATGAACCTTCTTTTGAATTTCAACTTTGAATTTCAGAGAATATAATCTTCTTTATATGACAACCTAAAAGTGTTGTGTGATTATCTAGATTGTAGAGTACAAAAGCCACCTGGGATTGGATTACAKTTGCTTACGTGGATGATCATGACTTGTCATGTCAAGCATGAATTTCTGAAATTGGGTCCACATTGACACGTGGCGGAGGACATAAAGTGCATAGTTGTGTCCCATAGAAGAGGAGCGCAGCTTAGCATTTTTTTTCTACCTGGACATTTTCAGATCAAGTAAGCGATTCAATTCAAACGGGGATCAGAATACTTATACATACKCCYGCCTCTGTATCTACTGCTCCTCTCTCTCTCTGTCTCTCTAGAACCTCGGAGTTCCATTTCCTTTCTTTCTGGGCAAATGAGGGGAGATTTGACTCCTTCAACAACCCTTTAGATGACTTCGCTGCCTGCCGCCGCCGCCGCAGTCGTCGTGGTAGCCATTGTGATATCATTCCTTCCATCCTCATCCTATGCTATCGGAGGCTCGGCCTCCACGGTGGCCGTGAGCTATGGCTCGACAACCACCATATGCAGCATAGTAGCCTCTCAATCTAATCAGGTAATCCAATGTTGGCGAGACGGTCAAACTTTAGCTAACATCTTCTCCGACGCTGTCTCCTTCGACTCCATCGCCGGCGGCCTCGACATCGTTTGCGCTACCCTTTCCGGCGGCTACAGTCTCCTCTGCTGGAATACTAATGCCTTGTTTCCCCAGGCCAGGAGGCTGTACTACAGTGATACAACTCCATTAACAAGCGTTACAATTGGGGACACCCAAATTTGCGCCTTGACAAATGGCTCCGGAAATGCTAATTGTTGGCGTGGCGATTCTTATTCAGTTGATTCGGATGATGGGCCTTCAAATTTTAGCTCAATTTCATCTGGATTGGGCTTTTCTTGTGGAGTTCTGGGAAGGAGCAAAAGGGTCGCGTGTTGGGGTAGTCAGAGTAATAATGAAGCTACAGCTACATATATTCAATCTCAGTTTGCTAATACCTCAATGTGGAATATATTTGCTGGTGAAAGACATGCTTGTGGGATGAATACAACTGGTTTTGTTATTTGCAGAGGGAATAACGACACTGGTCAGCTCAATGTGCCATCTAACTTTCAGTTCGAGTACACTGCCTTGGCCCTTGGAGCTAATCATAGCTGTGCAATTAGGAGATTAAATCGCACGGTGGTTTGTTGGGGTGGAAATGGGGACTTCTCTAGTAATCTAAGAGATGGCGTTTCGTTTGAGTCGATTGTTGCAGGGTTAAATTTCTCTTGTGGATTAGTTACGAGTAATTTTTCTGTCATCTGTTGGGGTCCTGGATGGCCTAATAACTCGTACCCGGCCGGCMTTGGCCTTCCTCTCCAAAGTACTCTTCCGGGGCCATGCGTTCGGAGCACTTGTTCATGTGGCGTATATCCTCAATCTCAAACACTCTGCTCGGGCAATGGTAATATCTGTAGGATTTGTGATATAGATAGGTTATTGCAACCAACTCCACCTCCACCCCCACCACCATCATCTCCGCCTCGTATTCCTAGTCAGCCTCCATCCTCACCGTCCAAAGGTCTGAGAAGGGGTCTATTGGCCTTCGCCATTGTTGGTTCAGTTGGGGCTTTTGCGGGAATTTGCACTATAATATATTGTCTGTGGACAGGTGTTTGCTTTGGCAAAAAGAAAATTCATAATTCAGTGCAACCCACTATTACTGGTCCTAACGCTCTGCAGCAATCAAATAGTAGTCCACCTTCAAGATCATCCACTATTAGGCGCCAAGGCTCTCGGCTAATGAGGCGTCAGAGGAGTGGAACTTCATCAAAGCATACGGAGAGGGCAGAGGAGTTTCTGTTTCAAGATCTTGCTGCAGCCACCAACAATTTCTCTCTGGAGAATAAGATTGGCGCTGGGAGCTTCGGGGTGGTATACAGAGGCAAACTACTCGATGGTCGTGAGGTTGCAATCAAAAGGAGCGAGTCTGGTCCAAGGACGAAGAAATTTCAAGAGAAAGAGAGCGCATTTGAATCCGAATTGGCATTCTTGTCTCGGCTTCATCACAAGCATCTTGTTAGGCTAGTTGGATTTTGTGAGGAGAGGGACGAGAGGCTGTTGGTATACGAGTTTATGAAAAATGGAGCACTCTATGATCATCTACATGACAAAAGCAATGTGGAGAAGAGGAGCAGTGTAGTAAATTCTTGGAAAATAAGGATCAAGATTTCGCTAGACGCAGCTCGTGGCATCGAGTACCTTCACAACTATGCAGTTCCACCAATCATTCATAGAGACATCAAGTCTTCTAATATATTGCTTGATGAGAATTGGACCGCAAGAGTTTCTGATTTTGGATTATCACTAATGGGACCAGAGTCCGATCGTGATTTTCGGCCAATGAAGGCTGCCGGTACAGTAGGGTACATTGATCCAGAATACTATAGTCTGAGTGTCTTGACAGCAAAGAGTGATGTCTATGGTCTTGGAGTGGTTCTATTAGAACTCTTAACAGGGAAAAGAGCTATTTTCAGGACAGACGGAAACGGGGGTGCACCAATGAGTGTTGTGGATTATGCCGTTCCGGCAATAATGGCCGGGGAGTTGAATAATATTTTGGATCCAAGGGTCGGGCCACCGGAGGTGAACGAAGCAGAGGCAGTAGAGCTGGTGGCCTACACTGCATTGCATTGCGTGAATTTGGAAAGCAAAGATAGGCCAACTATGGCTGACATCGTAGCTAATTTGGAGCGAGCATTGGCCCTATGTGATGATAGCCATGGCAGTATTTCCAGTGATCCAATTTCCATTGTTTCAGAATGAAATCAAAAGAATCCCAACATGCGCCAGAATTTTTTTCTTTCTTGTTCTTTCATCAATGCTGAAGTGAACTTTTTTGGGGAAAATTTTTTATTTTTCCTCTTGGGAGGAGAATTGTAATTTGTAAAGAGTAAAACATTTTGGTTCTAACATTAGTTGTTAGAGTTTTGTGAACGCTGACATTAACAGAGATGAATATTCATTCAAGAGTTGTCATTTTCTACACTTTCCTTCTTGGGTTTTTGAAGATTTCTTTGAATTTTACGAGCCTGTTCATATAATTCAGTTAGTTGCCTATGTATGCAAATTATTCAGTGTGGACTTGGTCATTCTTGAGTAACATAATAAACCTCCAGCAAAACATACCTTTCACGAGCGTTTTGATTTGGTTGGTGACGTTTTATACTTTGACCAGAAAGTAAATGTGGTCCAAGATATTGAGTTTTGCTGTCTCATTTCCTTTTCATACTCGCACGTTTGTGGCGAATTCTTCGGAATTTTCTCTGAAATTTTCATACAAGAATCATTGGACAAGAATACACCGCGAGGGTCTTGAGTATTCCTCCACCCTTAAAGGGAGGCACCGAAACTCAGGTGACTCAGGAGGGGTGTTGGTCTGGTTCGATCCTTTGTCTTGCTTCGGGACCCAGGTTTGAAACCTTATGTTGGGATATATCAGTGCGGTACCTAAATACCACCAACATTTATGAATGATTCTTCGGTTATGAAAGAGAAGAAGAAATTCTTGAGCAATATTTGTAGTATTTAAATTTAAATTAAGAAGGTCATGAACATTCAACGGTTGGAGAACTATACCATCGGTGGCTGGCTGGCTGCTGCTGCCGACCCACTCTCTGCATTCAATTCCTCCTCATTTATTTATAAATGGGAATACATTCTGGCAACCAATATAGCCTTGATCCCTTTGTTAGTAATATTCATTTTCATTCGGTGGTTTTGATCTTATATATTTAGTAAGGGAAGCTATCCCAGGTCGGATTCTTATTGTCCTCTWGTCAAATTTGGCATTCTGGCGTTAAAGTGTTCATGACACCTCAAATGATAAAATGCATAAAAAATTCGTGGAAATGTTTAGAATGTGAAGTAAGACTTAAATCACCTCTCTTGTACCGCCGTGACATCACAATGGTCGGTCTTTGAGGAACGGATTGAACAGCAGAAGCATTACGAGAGAGAAATGTATGGCATTAATCATGTAAACGCGAGAAACAAGATGATCATAACAATTACACTCCACTGCAATTGGGGATCATAATAATAACTGGTTGATGGTTCTCGCTTTACGACCTTTGTGGTCAACAATGGTGATTAATTTGCTAGACCCAATCTTTTTTATGACGAGAGGCGTAGATGATTTTGTTGGCAATCAACTGTCAGTCCAATGATTCGACTGTTATGGTGATTTTTGATCTTCATCATTAAGATACAATAAAACAACAGTAAACCCACTTTTCTATAACGTGAAGTTCCTTTATCAAATCCTTGCCCATCTTTGTAGKTCAAAATAAGGACGACATGCCTCCTACAGAACACAGCCAATTCTTGTCTTTAAACTATTCATTCCAAAGCACAAGTACTATTGGTTAAGCAACAGGAATCAGCGACTCAACTTGTTGTCTATGTTCGGTTGCTACAAACAGGCCACAAAATGCATAACTTGATTTTTACAAGAATATCACCAAGTGTTTTTGGACGAGCAAGTACTTCCCATTCGATGTCTAAGGCGAGATGAGCATTATGCTTATTAACTCTGAGAGGACAGTCCGATTACTGCCGCTAAGGAAGTGAAAATACACCAACCATACGGCGTTCCCTCTGGAATGTAGTTGTAAGTTTTTCCGACGACAGCTACAAGAGTCGTTTACAGCTTCAGAAACTACCAAGCCAATAAAAGAATCATTCCTAGATTCAACATCACTGCAAGTCAAAATCAAGTGAGGAACAACAATATGAATAATCAGATTCGATGGGGTCTTCTTCTTTGCCGTTGTACTTCAACTTCATTCATCCAATCAGAGAGCCACAAGAGACTCTTGTATCCATAATATGTCAATGCAAACAGGGTTACCAAAACGACAACAATCAAAAGAAGCCTCCGAATTGCAGTAACAATAATCTGTTAAAAAGGAAATGAACACCTTTATTAAATACTAAACGATAAAGAAAGTAAATTACATCTTACTTGAAAGAATTAGAGACAATGTAAGTAACCTGCAGTCTTGAAACTTTCTTGTCTTCCTGTCCCCGTTCTCGTCGCCTCTTGCGCTTTGCTACTGTTTTTTCAGTATCTGGCTCCTTTTTCTTTGAAAATCAAGATAAATTTGAAGTTAGGTCTAAACGATTATATATATATTATGTATGCAGGACAAGGGCCATCTCAACAATAGGATGACCTCGGAAAAATGTTGGGAAGAGAAACACTCGATTGCTATGTAACACTGACAGATTCTTGGCAGGTTGATTTTAATACACGAGTTTCAGACACAGCAAGATAGCTAACTTCACCATCAATATGTGCATAATTCACATCAGCAGATTTGCTGGCATTTCAAAAGATGCAGACTCCACTATTCCCACAAGATAATACAAAAACTTCTCTTTTGCAACATGACAAAGAAGGATATAGCTACGCATAGTTATATAAAAGTTCAAAAGCTTAGCAACACTTAGAGATGCTCTCTGTACTGTCATTTAGAGCAATCATCTACTCTGAGTAACAGGATGGAAATCTTTGAAGGTCTTCAATGACAAACAGACATCTATGGATTGGAAATATACAAGGAAATCCAGAGGATTCTGGACATCGCAGAAAATTATGACATATCCTGGAGGTTCTAAAGCATCATATGGATATCTCCTATTTATGGATAGCAGCTTTATATTTTGTTAAGCTTTCTTCCTAGAAGTATGTCAGTAAGTAGTAGCTGTATATGTAAAAGAGCTTTTCTTATTATAACTTTTGACTAACAGAAAGAGTTAGACTTAATAACCTTGATGAAAATACAAGAATCTAATTTCCAACAAATCAAACTTATGACTTACTTCTAGAAGAAAGCTTCACAAAACAAAGATACACGTATAAAGCTGATGATCTACACCAATTCGTACATGAGTTCTGTTATAATATAACTACAATAATATTGCATTGTTATTTTCTCTGATATTAAAATTTTCATGTCCTTATCATAGCAGTGTCAAAGGTCGTCTTATTAGTCCTGAAGAATAATAAAAAGCTCAAGCTAGATACAAATAAAGAAAGCTATTCTGTAAGGAATTACCTCCAGTGTTTTAGATTTACGAAGTTGTAATTCAGTATCAGCAACCTTCACTTTGCTCTTACACTCTGAATTGCAAGGAAGAAGTCCAAGTCCGTGATTTTTGGGCATCTCTTTGGGGTCAGAACTAGCACGTCTATAGGCTGCTTGTACATCTAGACATGGCCACTCCTTTTTTAAGGTCTGGCATGCACAGCGAATGATAACCTTGACAAAGAAGTTGAAAGATCAGAACACCTAATACCACCAAAAAGAGGGGCTAAAAAGAAGCTGCAGTAGCATCTGCAGTAGAGAAGAGTACAAAAACTTAACAAAGTTTAATTATATGAGACAATTGCAAAAGAATTTCCAGACAGGTGTTTTAAGCCAATAGGCTTCAGTGACAAGTACTAGGGCCGTTATGCTGCTTCCTTCAGAAACAACATTCTGGAGACTTCATTTTCAACTATCTTATATGCTTGTGCCACTAAAACCAATGGGTCAATTGACTCTCCCATAAGAAGCTTTCATTCAAATGAGGACAGCTAAGGATGGTTATGAAACAAAATATCAACTGGACCACTTGATCACTGCTCTCTTCAAAAGCTTTTGGAGACATATGGGAGGGCTCAAGTTATATTCCCTCACTCCGTATTAATTTCTTAACAATTGGAAGCAATACCCTTTACCTCTTCAAGCACAAACCTTAAACATAGCTTTAGATTAACCTTATACTGATTAAGTAGTTCGAATGCTTTCCCAGAGCAATTGCTCCTTTGTCTTGCCATTTGCTAGCTTCAAGAGTTAAAATAATAATAACTTGTAGAGGTGTGTACCAAGTGATGAAACAAGCAAAAGTAGATTCTTGAAGTATTGATTGAGTAGAAGAAGGGCATAGGGTAATGAAGCAAGTGCCAGCAACTTCAATTAAACAGCCCTATCAAAGTAGAAAGTGACTCCTTGAAATTTCACTTCATCAGATATAAGCTAGCACGAAGTTACCAGGCTAACCCAATTACCATTATTCTACTTAAAATTAGTTAACACAGTTCAAAGGATAAAATCCTAATTTTGGTTACTCACCCCAAGTAAAGGACAGTTTATATTAGCAAAGCAACTAAATAACACATCCTACAAAAAATTGTAACTCAAATTCATAATGGCATTTTGATTCGAGTCTCCACTAAAACTAGTATGCCTGCACAAATAGCTGCGGAAAAATCTTTTACAGGCCCTTTTCTTTTCTTTTCTTTTTTATTTTTGATCTGAAAATATTATCTTCTTATTCGCAATTTTGAAACTATCTTGGCAGGAACAAAATGCAACTGATATGACAATTTGATCTGACCACATGAAAAACCTTATTAAGAACTGCAAAACAGTATGTTGCATGCTGCTTCTCCAAACATAGATTTCTCAGTAAATGAGATAATTCAAAACATGCCCAAGGGCTAGATCTAAGTATCACCTTCCACTCATAACTACTGGAACTGGTAGAGAAATTATTATAACATTTTAATACCTTTTTGGAGCACTTCTCAGGTGACGGACATTGACCAGGATGACATATCTCGGGGCAAAGGTGTGCACAATTTGGTAGCTTTCTGTGGAATCACAATATTAGCTTTAAATAAATTAAAGAATTTCCCCATCTACCTTTCAGGTAATAAGAACAAAAATTTCCTTCGAAATATAAATGAAATATAAAGAACCAGTGGCCACAGAATACGTAAAAGCTACTGGGTCCCAGATAAGGAAAAGAAATTAGAAAGAACCCAAAGAGTCACAGGAAAACTTAGTTTAAAAAATAAACTTGCAATTTAAATTATTGAGCATCCCCCTTTTGTAGACTCCAATACTTCTTACTATAGGGAATGTAGTCTGAAGAAGTAAACAAATTACCTTTTGATCCAAGAAGCAAAAGTATTTTGGATCCAAATGAAGCGAAAGTCTTATCAAAAGATAGAAGAATTTTCAGAGTTGCAATTCTTTTACATGTGATTTACTATATCAAATATTCCAGTGTAGCTCTAAATGTCATTATTTTCAGACTAAATCAACTACGAATAAGATAAATGTCACTTGAAGCACAGTGGGAACAACTCTACAACACACCTCTAACTCATTTAGAATAAAAATGTTGAATACTAACATGGCATATTGAATGAAACTTCTTAGTAGACAGAGTAAACACAGAACAAATAAAAATTGGACCAACAATGAGAAACCACTTCCCACCAACCACCCCCACCTCACCCAAAAAAAAAAAAATAATAATAAAAAAAAAAAAAAGAGAGGAAAATATCATAAGAATATGTAACAAAAGACTAAGTATCACGCAAAACTTCAATTTTACAACTTCTCCTCTCAAAATATGGARTGATAATATCAAGATTCAACTTTTACATATCCAGCAAAAAGAATCGGCAACACAAATGAAAGGCAAGTTCAATAACATTTCCTATGAGCCTTATGTTTTTCATGCTACAATCACCTTTCATTTTTGCTTTTAATATGTTCATAGAACCTAGAAAGGCAAGAAAATATTGATTATTGCATGAAGCAGGAAAAGCAAACCTCACGAATTACCTATGACAAGGCCCACCGCATGAACGAACAGCCATTTGCTCCTTTTCAGACAAGCTGTTGTAGTATGTGCACTCAAAAACATGAACCATGGAACCACAGTGACATGAACGCTTTATCAATGATCTACAAGGAGGGCAGTCTCCAGGATGACAAGACAGTGGGCAAGGATGTGGACATGGAGGACTTCTCTCCTGGTTGACACAGATACAACAGGGTAATTTTTTTAAAAAGAATTTTAAGACCATATCTCTAAAAGTACATAGCACCACCAGGCTTGAACTATATTTTCACTGGCATGCAATGTTTGACTATGGTAAGTTGTTGGTAGAATTAGCAATTTATTAGAAAAGTTTATGAGAGCAGCAAAGGGAGGCTGCAGCTTACCTTTTGGCAAAGAAGATTACACTCTTCACATGACTCACTCGGTATGCACCCATCTGATTTTGAAGAATCATTCTTCAAGCGATGGCATACTTTAGAACAGTAGTGATTGCCACAAGGAAGAGGGCTGCCACATAGGTTGTCGCATGAAAATTCCGATCTGTCTGAGCAGACCATCTGAAAGGTGGAAGAAAAGAAAAGTATTGGATTAAAAAGGAATACCGTAAGTAAGACTTGTGATTCCTTGAACAGAGTCAGGAACATGTAGTAAACAGCCCACCCAGCCACTGGGTCCCAATGTACAAACATACAGGGTATATAATAAACTATGCAAAGATAAAGTACAATTTAGATATGGTGCCAACCATTCTCTCAGCTCCTATATGATGACCAAGACATGATCTCCAAACAAGTTCTGGGCAAGGTGGACATGGGAAACCAGGAATATTTTCTGGCTCGTAATTTGACTTCCTTTTCTTTGGTTTCAACGTGAATTCAGGAAGAGGAGGAGGTCTAGGGCCGTGACACCTATTTAAAAAAAAAAAAAAGGAAAATGGAAAGAACATCAAGAATGTTTTATCGCAAATTAAGGACATTGCAATACATCAGGCAAAACAGAGAGTTTATACAATTGAACCTTAGTTTGCATTGGTGTCCACAAGGATACTCTTCATCACAGATTAGTCTACAAGTGGGGCAGGCTCCATAATGACACTTGTGTGGCTGGAGAAAACAAACATCATTAACTATTGGACTAGCCCCAACATAATGATTATTTAAGTTTATTTCAGAACAAAAAAAATGGAAAATGAAAACAATGCAATGTACCAAAAGCTTAAATGAGGAGAATTAACACAGAATGTAGGAAAACGGAATGAAACCAAAGCTAACTCCTCATTGAGCAAATCATCGAATTGCAAACAATAGCTGTAAGCCCTGCAAATAATAGAACAATTAACTAATAAAACCTTGGTATTTGCCCCATGCTTGCATAGAGGTCGAAGACGACATGGTTTTGGACATTTAGGAGGTTTTTGTTGGGTTTCTGTACCACAAGGAACCTGATACAAGTACAAAACAAATAATCAATAGGAAAACAACAAGAATTTGTTCTACATACAAAGCATTTCATCTAGTATAATCCAACAGTTGATCTATAGAAGCAGATATTATTGGGTAAAGTAAGATATATACAAGGATTCAATTTGCTTCATCAAAATACCTCGTGCACTGTAAAATGTTTTGTGCGGTATTACATGATTGAAAAAAAATATCTGTTTTCTTATACTTCCTCTTGGCCTAATCATGAACCTTCTTAGACATCTAGGATACATCCAAATACCACAATGAGGAAAACAATACAAAGTTACAAACATAAGAAAGAAGAATAAAACATAGCCTCGTTACTAGTCATGCCTGGTAACACCGTCACGTAGGAAAGTAATAGGTTGATTTTTCAGCAAGCTAAACAAGCATTACTTGTTAATGTTCATGCTTAAACCAAATCCAAAATCTAGCCAAATTACCACATGGATATCGTATAACTTCTCCCTTAAAGACAAGCACTTAGTGTTCTTCTCGAACGTGGGCAAACTAGGTTTTTAATTTTCTTACTTCTCTGATATGAGCTACTTCAACTGTCACATGGATGTGTGGATGCAATACAACATTAGTTTGCATGTCAAAATGAAGTTGATAAGAGAAAGATTCACAGGTCACCGTAAATATTGTTTACTAAAAGCGAGACCAACCAGTAAACTAATCAATCTAAAACATCAGAAGCTCAACTTGCCTCAAAGTGAGTTTCTCCACATGAACATGAAATTGTCACCATCACTGGGCAAGGAGCACAAGCACCTCTGCAAGATCAGCAGGACGCACAGCATAAATTTTAGTTTTACTTATTATGAGGGCAATAAGAATAGTCACTTAAAAGTCTTTCATGGAGTTAGAAAATGCAACTATATTAGAAGCAGCATATCATCACAAGCACTAGACAGTTCTTTTACTCCACCCCAGGTYTGTCTAATGAATTATTTTCTTGTAAAGCATTCTATGCAATGAATGAAATCACAAATACCAATTATCCCAAATTTTCAGTAAATATCCAAAAACATAAATGCTTTTTAAGTTAAAAAAATTTTCACTTCAAACATGGATAGATAAATACCTGTGGAAACCCTGCTGATTTTTCTTAAGGATGGAAAAAAATAAAGGACAAGTTTTATGCACTTGGATGATAAAGCAATTTACAAAATTTTTACAGTGAAATGATGTTATCGCGTGAGGAATTTCTAATTCCCATTGCAATAAATCAGGTATCCTTGTGAAAATCAGGTATCCTTGTGAACTATATGTCACTTAGGATCAATGCATGTACATCATACACTTCATGAAGAACAGAATTTTCATTCAATAAAATTCATAGGAACATCTGATACCTGTGACATGGAGCTGGGCATTTGTGGTTCCTACAACGAAGCCTCCTGTCACAAATCTGCTGTTCCATAAGTAACAAATATTTTCCATAGATAATGACATGAAAAGATTAGCATTAATAACAGAATCCAGGACACAAACCTCAGAACAAGGTGGACAGTCCCCATCACAGCAGCGACGCTTGCAGGCATGGCGCCCACAATCCCGCACTTTCTGGCACTTCCTTTCACATGTCAAATCTTGATAACAAGGAACCTACTTAGAATCAATAAACCATTGTCACATTCGACTTAATGTAAAAAGGATAATCAAGATCRACTCTTCCCACTTACAATAAGTGGTCTTAACTTTACCTGTTTCTTCAAGCTTCCGCACCTGCATGACTTTGTTACAACCGTCCTGCAAGTCTCAATGCATGGGCCACGGTGACATCTTTCTGGACAACTATGAAATCCACAACTTAACAACTTGTCACAAGTGCCACCGCAGAGGGGAACAGCGACATCACAAGCCATCCCATAATGCCCTATCCTCCCACAAGGGCAAGTCCTCCTCCCCTGAAATGGACACTCCCCGCACCCACCCTCATGACACCCCCTGGAACATACATGCCTTCCACAGTCGAGCAACTTCTCACAAGGATTATCACATCTATAAACCTTCTCACAACAATCTCTTTCCATTTTAACCTTCCCGCATTCGCACCTATAGGTGCCTTTTTCACGACAAGGCGGACATTTACCATCATGGCAAATTTCACCACACCTGTGAGTCCCACAGGCCAAAATCTTTCTGCATAAACGATCACACGAAAAGTTCTTAAACCCACATCTTCGCACATCTTCTGTAGCCCCACAATAACACCTAGTTTTCACCAATTTTGGGCACGAGGGGCAAGGCCCAGGATGACAGAGTAACAAACAATGGTGCCCGCAATTGTATTTTAGCGGCTTTCCACAAATTTCCCCACAAGAATGAGGTAATACCCAAGGATCATGAGGGGGGTTTTCGAGTTTCCCACAAAAACAGTAGTAATATTTAGGGGTTTCAGATTTGGGGTATTCGGTTCGGCATTTAGGGCAGTGCCAGAGGAAAGAATCATCATTAACAGTGATGGCACGTGAGGCAGCGCGTGCGGCAGCAATGTTGGAGGACTGATGGGCCCAAGACTGAATGCAGATGAGGTGGAACACTGCGAAGCAACGAGAGGAGCAGGACCAGGTGGGTTCTGTGGATTTGATGCGTTCGAGGCATATAAGACATGAGAGAGCGCCCGATCGAGAAGAGGTGAGAAATGATTGAATCTTTATAAGGTCTTGCTGTTGAGGTGAGGAATGGCTACCGGTGAGCTCCTGGTAGGATTTGAAGATGGTGGAGGAGAGATCATTATGGTGGTGGTGATGGTGGCCGGAAGTAGACGGGGAATCGGAATCTGAGTCGGAGGATGGCAGCGACAGGGGTGGTTGGAGTGCGTTGGAGGTCATTTTGGGCTTTCTGGAAATGAGGGTTTGAAATACATTGCTACCGGTACGATGGGCGTTTTTAACTGTCAAGGCTGGGCGCGACAGGTTGCCCTCCAAGTTCCAAACGAATATGTATTAGATTATGTCGCACCCACAGCTCAATTGGCGAGAAAAGCCTCCATGGGCAATAGAAGAATAAATGATTGAATTTACACTAGTGTTCATATGCATGATTCCGTCGATAATTGAATGAAAAAAAAAAAAGTTTCATAAATTATAAAAAATGACAAATATTTTCAATATGAATCTATAAAATAGAATCAATGAAAAAATAAAAATTTATTACTATCAATAGTGTATAATGAAAATTAAGAAATATTTCAATCATGATTTTTGACAAAATGATTTAAAAGAACTAATAAAGAAAAAAACCTWCTACAAATGTGTGCGATACATGATTTATAAATGATTATAATTTGTAAATATACTATAAGAGCTAAGTAGTTAGTGACACTGCATAACCACTACAGTGAGGTTTTCTCCATAAGGTGTACTTGTGCAGCAAGAATTTGCTTCTTGAGGCGAGAATTCCAAATAACTAAATAGCAATTGGAAAATTCACTAGCAGCGCAAGGATAGATGGACAACAGATAAATAGACTCGCATTAACATTTTACAGAAATAACATGTACCTTATATGTGCAGCCTCTTGAAACAAATGAGGAAAAGAAAACAATGACAGGAAGAACAGCATTTAGATGTTGAGATATATATACACAAACAGCATTTAGATGTTGAGAAACCATTATATATATATACACACACAGCATTTGGAGAGGACCAGCATCTAATACAGTGTGTTACATAGAAGATCTTATTGGCAACACAGAAATTTAATGGCAAAGGATGGAGACTACGATCTTGCACTCCTGTCAAACGAATTCAAATCGCATCAGAAGCTTTATAGACTTGTATTTCTCCCCTTTATGGCTATGAAGTGGCACTGCTCGGATACCTTCTCTCAGTTCTGATACTGGTAGGCATGTTTGGCCTCCAAAGTCATCCTTGTCAGACATATCATATTCATGAACTTCAACCCGGAGAAGAGCTAGTTCAGGTACCGTTAGTGGAAATTCAAATTCTTCGTTCCAAGTAGGTATCCAGTTATCCTCGAGTGTCTTTGTTTTCTTCATTATGGCATCACTTGGCACTCCCGCAATTCCCACCTGCACGTGTATTTATTTTTAGCCAATCAGGTGATGCAATTCTCATTCAACAAAACACGAAAGATGGCATGATTGATAACACAATTTTGATGAAACTATGAACAAAAAGTGAGACAACTTGGACGCTAACTCTTCAATGGCCTTATGTATAAAGCTAAAGGAATTTGTTGCTTCTCCTTGATCCTTGCTCTTTTTCTCTTCTCTATTTAATATTTTCCCATAATTATATCCTATTGTCTAAAGCATCTGGCAAAGGAGCATAACAACAGCAAAAACCACCCGAACAATGCTAAGTTCACCAAAAGTGGAGAGAAAATGATAAAATAAAAACCAATCATTATTAAAGACTTAATCCCCTTCAAGAGAAACAAAATACGAGGCTGACTATAATTCTGAGCAACTACTAAAAACCGAATATCTGTAAATAAAACAAAGCCACTTTAAACAGTGAGAGAAGTAGGGACTTAGAGTAATGATGGAGGATGTTATCGAAATGCTGGAGATAGATCAATTTAGAACTTACCCTGGCATAGAAATCTGGTGGGGAGTACATGTCGAAGTATGTATGATGGAAATCATAGTACCATCCTTCACCCATGTATACAGTCACCTATTTGATAGGAAGGAGATCAGGTTTGACTGGAGGGACTAGGCTTATGTAAAGACCTTCAATGGAAAAAACTCAGAGGGTAGACGTGACTGATGTTATGTTCTATTTTGATTTGGTGATGAGAGATATTTCCTTATTTCATAAAAGGGCCATTTCCATAAGAAGTATAAGGGAATGCAGGATAAAATGCCTTTCTGAAAACTCTTGAACTCACCTTCAAAGTAGTTTTGACTGGTAGTTTGGCTTTAGGATCAAAGATATCATTACCATTCAATAAAATATCTGGCTTTTTTACATATCCACAACCACCGTTAGCCCTGAACATCCCATGCATCAACCAAAGCGATCTCCCATAACCCTGGTACAACAACTTGTCATGATAAACTTGAGTGCTGGACTTTCACTGACTATTTTTTTTTTTTTTTTGAAAAAAAAATAAGGACCTTGATGAATAACCTGCATATTTAGTGCAACCATCTGTGCTCCATGCATCCACCCAATGAGGGGGTTGTAATTGGATGAGTCAAAGCGTATCCCCTTTGGATATATTCTCAACAAGTTCCGTTGGGTAAACCTAAAACAAACAAAAACATAAAAATAGAAAACTCCATATTTACTTAAGCTTAGCACTTCATAGCAGAATGCATAGTGAAAAAGTTTCATCTAGCAGTTGTTGAGGACTAAACAGAAGGCACTACATATTCGAATCGATGCATCAAGCTGCTCGACATTTGTATGGAGGACGAAATGGTGTGGCTGTTTATCTAAATGATCAAATTATTCAAGTCGAAAACATGACAAAAATCCTGTCAAACAAGCATAATTATGAGTTGAATAGATACATTTTGCAGTGGGAACCTATGTCTCTATTGACAACAATTCACTGAATTCAATGATCTAGGAATTATTTCTATATTTAAAAAATGCTTGTATAACAAGAGCTGAAATCATGCCAAATTATTAAGATTTATACTCTAGTTGTATTTGTAAACAAGCTGCAATGTCATACTTCAACAAAGTTCAAGGTAACTGTAAATGGCACCTCACTATATCTTTTGCATGGGTTTCTGAAGCCTTTACGAGTTCAAGCTCGCTCAAACTAAGACGTCTGACTTTATTAGGATCAGTTTTTAGCCAATCATTCAGTCCACCTTTTCCCTTTCCTGCATGAATAGCAATCAATCGCCTGTACTCTGGTGCTGTATTTTGTTGAGACCTGCTATCTGCTTCATCATCTTCAATATTCTCATCAGGTTCTTCTTCATCCTGCTGTAAAAAGTTAGTCAGCATTCTGCTACGTAAGCAAGAAGAAGATTACATGAAAGCCAGACCATGTAGTATCCTGACCAAATAATTTACACCTTATTGTCATCATCAATCCTAAAATCTGTGATTTCTTGTCCCCAGGCTACTTCCTCAGCTGAAACTTTTCCCTCTTTCAGTTCATTCTCTTCTTTTTTAACAACTTTGGCCTCTAGGTACTCTTTGGGTGGTTTTGTTGATATAATGATCCTCCGTTTCAGATCTTCTGGAGCAGGAAAATCTTTTAAACCTTCTGGTCCAGGGGCAAATAGCATGTCTCCAAATGTTTCAGAGATCATCTGAAATTTGGCCATGGGAACATTGAATATGAAACCAAGAAATTGGTCAATGCTCCCTAGAAAATGGATAAATGCACATACACACCTCAGCTACTTTAGCTTGAAGATCTGGAGTAAGATGATCTTCAAGTGTTATTACGACAGGAAACTCAGAAGCATAGAACGCATTCTCTTTAATGGCCCTCAAACATTTGATGAGTTGAACAGGAGTAGTCAATGTCCTGTGTGTGAAAATCAAACTCTTAAGCAAAATGAAACCTAATAATTCCGATTTAGCTAACTTGCATGACGAACAATGAAAAAGATATCCATCACCTCAAGGAAAGTTGAGCCCTAAATTTCCTAAAGATGTGCTATCATGCAGAAAATTCCATCCAATCTTCTAATGAAACAGAGAAAGACTACAGAGGAATATAAATTGCATGGTTCCTCAATTCAACCTTCTTCAGGCCTTATTCCACATAGCTTTGGTCCCATTACACAATATTTTTCCTCTATTCTAGTGTTATGTTGTTTGTCAAGCCATAAGCCATCACATTATTCTTAATTACTCATGCCARGTTTTTTTGGAAAACCCTCATCTCCTAGTATTAAATCTGATCTCATATGATGCTCTTTCTAACAGGTGCATCTCATGTAGGTTTTTACCTTTGTTCAGACCATCCCAAGTAATTCTTTCTTGTTTCTCTTCCCTCCTACTTTACTTATGTGTTTCTTATTCTACCTTTTTAATTTTATCACCATCATTGTTCAAATCTTTCCTTACCTAGTGCAACACCATTTTCTAGGCAAAAGAGATGCACAAAATTATGTTATTGTATCCGCCTCATTTTGCCTGTCTATATTCTGGAAGAAAGTAAACGTCTGCTAAAATTTTCTCTGCATCTTTGGAGGACTTTTACTATCCATGAAATGGCTATTGTACTGATCTTTTATGAAAAAGGTGGGCATATTGCTGGTCAGCTACCATCAATTATGAGAAATATAAAATTTCATGATTCGAAATTAAGTTTCAAGATTAGAAAAAACATAAGCAGTCTCAATGCAAAAATTTGGAATGAATCTCATCTTGTAGTCCTCTAATAACAGATCATAATTGAAGCATCCATAAGGAAATAAAAAGGTTCTTCACTAAGGCCATACCTTCCGTGCAGGACGTCCACATCATCTTTTGTGGAATTGGGCCAAATATCCAATTCAATCACTCGCACACCTCTATGCAGTGCACTTATAATAGGAACATCACTGCAAACACTGCTTAGTTGATTGCCTGTCAAATAGGAATTATGTCCAGTATATATAAAGTAATGAGACAATGGAGCAGTCATGTCATGGTGGACCTGTAAAATGCAAAACCACCAAGTAATTAACATGGAAAGTTCTATTTGATATTCTCAGGAAACATAGCGAAAATCTCAGCTCACAGAGCTAATATCTCTACAACAAAAAAGGGGAAACACTAAACTATGGCTTACTTCGCTATTGCCCCAAGACTTGCCCTTGTGAACTTGAGACCAGTAAATACAATTCAATAAACGAATTCTCAACTAAATTACTCTCACTATTTTTGGTATACAATCCTCTTAAACGTCTACCACTCAATAAAACATAATCCTTTTCAAAGTCCAGAACGGTGATGGCAAAACATAACTCRAGAAAATCACAACTAAAGAACAAACGATATCTACTTATGGATGCTACGAAACAACCTTCTACATAGATGTATACATGTTTCTTCAAAGGAATAGTAGAAACAGAGAAATGATTACCCTGAGATTAGGATTTGTAGGAGGATTAATATCTCCGAAGAGATACTTAAAGAAGGCTTCTAAATGGAGTCCTTTGCGATGGAAGAGGTGCTGGATGCTATTGAGAATGGCCTGTGCATCTTCTACAGTTGCATTTTCCTGTTTCTGAATTTCAACCAAGAAGCGCTGGAAGTTATCCACGCTCATGTAGCCGTTCTCAGAATACCGTTCAAATATGTTCTTGATCTCGGCAGGCGCCTCGGCTGCAGCCAGGCGAAACCGGCGCCGAAAACAGAAACAGACTCTGTACGTTTGTTTCGACATTATCGAATCGAATTGGATAAGGTCTGTGGTTTTCGTATAAATTGAGGTTTTGAGGTTTTGAGTTTTCGAGGTGTTCTTGTTCTGGTGTATGAGTTTGCTTATCAAGAAAGGAAGGTATTGCAGTTGATGGGTAGGTGGTTTTATTTAATCATTTTATTATTATGATCAGTGGTTTTTCATTTTCCAGATAATAATGCTCATATCTGTAAGCTCTGGAAAATGAAAAGTGGGCCCCACTTGGTGTATTGGGCCAACTATGATTAGTGAGCTACTAGCTAAGATCTTGAATCGCTTGCATTTGATTGGATCCTACCGTTTTCTAGGTGGGGAGAAATGTGATGTGGGTGACTCTAGCTTAACTGCAGTAGACCTTCATCCACTCTCGAAAACTCATTATTTACAACTTCACCAGTGTATTTTTAAAGTAATTTAAGATCTTTCCATATATTTTTTTATTTATTAATATTAGGAAGTGTGAGAGTATAGCAGGAGAAAAATTTATTCGAAGATCTTCAACCCGAATTTCAACTGCTAAGAGCCTAATTGTAACATTTTGGGAAGTATGAAGACAATATTTTAAAAATCAAAACTCCAAGGGACTCAATTATAATAAAGAAACAAATTCAGGTGTCAATATAAAATTACTTCCCTTTGGCGACTTTCGCCGACTTTTACCCTCAAAAATGAACTTTTCCGTCAGCTAGCAAAAGTGGTCATAGAGCGGCTTCTCGTGCCGGCGGACTGCATCTGCGGGATCCGACTACTGACTCCTCTCTCTGTCTTTTCGTGTGGAGAGCGTTTGCATTGGCCTTTTTTTGCTGAATGTTGCAGCTCATGGAACTTTCTACTATTGATTCTTCCGACTCTGCTGAGGGGATTCCATTTCCGAGCACTATCATCTTGGAGTTGGAGCAGCTTCCTGAGTAGTGGGTGATGGGTCTATTGCTGGGCGCTTGGGCATATCCCATATCCATATTTGGTGAATATTTCTTGCCCTCGTCGAAGATTGAGCGCRGGAAGTAGCATTTGGAGAGAAAAGAGAGTTTAATTTTTGTACACTATAAATGTAAAGTTCTTCTTTACTTCATCCATTTTCAGAGAAGTTTACAAGAGTTGAGAATATCCATGATGAACACGATGAGTATTGCCTGCTTGAGTGATAAATTTAGAAAAGCGAAAACTGAGCCCAACAGACAGTAGAGATCTTATTCTTGAGTGAAGGTTTTGATTGTTAATGAAGAAATTGCACCGTCCACTGTACAGAAATCCAAAAACCTGAAAATCCTAATACAGTACAAAAACATGGATCGAGGAAAGTGCAGAAGATGGCACTTTATAGAAACTGGAATCGCATAAGAAGCCTCACAGATTTAAGTTTTTCTCCCTTCCTGTCATGAAGGGGAACTGCTCGAATCCCTGGTCTCAACTCAGAAACAGGCAAACATGTCTGTCCACCAAAATCATCTTTCTCGGACATGTCGTGCTCCCGTACTTCAATCCGAAGCAATGCTAGCTCAGGAATTGTCAAGGGAAATATAAACTCTTCATTCCAGATAGGTCCCCACTCATCCTCGATTATCCTCGTCTTTTTCTTGGCATTATCTGCTGGTGCTCCGACTATATACATCTGCCATGTTGGTTTACAGTATATATACATTAATACCAATTATTTCCTATAACGTGATCACCAAATATATAAGGCTCATATCTAACAAAATTGCCAAGAAAAGAAATAGAAAAAGATACAAGAAAAAGACAATCAGCAGAATTCAAAAAATTAATGAAATTAACCACTCATAATGTGCTCTCTCTAAAAAACTTAAAGAGGAATGAACCCTTAATTTAGACTGATCTTCACGTAGAATAACACCTGAATATATTTCACTAATCATTCTCATTTGGTAAAGTCTTGCTTATTCAGTTTTATCATTATTGGGAGAAAGAAAATTTGGAGGACATTTAAATGTGTTCTTCATTGGCTGGATATATGTTATTTCTTGATGACACCTCAACCAGACGATGCCAGATCACACTCCAGTGAAATAACTTAATATGTGGCAGGCTCAAACAAATCAACCACTATGAGCCTATACAACTATGTTGGGCCAGTGTAAGTCAAATAGATGGTTTCCCTTTCCATCCTCCTCCATCGTGCCACCTTCCCCCCACCCCAAATAGGCTCATCTTTTCCAGTTTTAACTCTTCTCTTCTGCTTCCTCACAGGCAAAAATATGATATTTCCGAAGGTAAATGATGAGCATAATACTTTGTGACTGAAACGTGCGGAAGCTTTTCATGATTTACCTCAAGTATGACAGTATTGGAAATTTTAGATCGGACTTAAAAGAGTCAGGATCTCAGCCACTAACTAAAGGGTTAGCAGGAAAAGGAGAAAAGCACTACTTATCCTAATAAAATCAGAACTTCTAGTGGCCAAAGAGTGTGTAAAAATAAATCAATGAAGTTCAAGTACCGTTCCAATTGCTGATACTGACCTTTGTGTAGAAGTCTGGGGGTGAATATGCATCAAAGTGTGTGTGACTGAAATCTAATCGCCATCCATCTCCCAAGTACACATTGACCTGGCAAAGAAAGGATTAAACAATGGCCGGAACTTTGGCTATATGAAATATGCTAAACATTGTTGCTATAAGGTACTCACCTGTAGAGTTCTCCTTGCTGGCACTGTTAATTTAGGATCAAACACCTTATTGTTTGTACCTCTACTCATAAGAAATTCAGGTTTTTTGACATAACCACAACCTCCGTTAGCCCTAAACATACCGTGCATTAACCAGAGCGATTTACCATACCCCTGTTAAATGAAAAAGTAACAATATATTTCATAGGAGTGGAAAAGCATRGTATATTCTTGAGGAGAATCATTGCAGTTCTAAGCTATTTGATCAAGGTGAGGAAAGCTCTGAAAGAAACAGATAAGATTGTTTAAACTACAGCAGAACTTTGCATTCTTCTACTGAATGCTTATAACCCAAATATGATATCGATGTAGTGAATGTGTCTAGTAAGTATTCTTCATCATGGACTCAATGTTTTAAGACCGCTAAAATTCATAAAGCTAGAGGAAAATGAGAGTGACCACAGACAATATGCAAGCCTGAACTGAAATTTTTGGGAACACAACTTTCCAAACCTGCATATTGAAGGCAACCATCTGAGCTCCGTGCATCCATGCAGTTAATGGCTTAAAATTGGATGACGTGACTCGTGTTCCCTTTGGATATATCCTCAAGATATTCTTCTGTGTGAACCTTGCAATTGGAACTGGGTTAAGCATGGGGAAATGGATTTTTTTTTTTTTTGGGTTTGGTGGGGTGGGGGGGAAGGGCAGGTAAAAGACAATAACTCAACAACTGCTAAGATGATAAAAAGTAGATCTAGCAATTTATGGTAGCAAGATCTCAGCATGACTTCATTGGATACCTCACGACATCTGTTCCATGAGATGATGCAGCCTTTTCAAGAGCTTGTTCACTTAAACTAAGACGATTAACTTTACCAATCCCAGTTGCTAAAGCTTGCCTCAAGCCATTTTTTGCCTTTCCAGCATGAATAGCAATCAGGCGTTTGTATTTTGGTGCTGCTTGCTGAGATGACTTATTCTGGTTCTGGACATCAGCATCTTCATCATCTTGATCACTGTCGCACTGTTTTTAGAAGCAATATGAGAAGGCCATGAGCTAAATTAACTGACTTAGATGCAAGCCATAGTGCATTAAAGGATTAAAGCCAATATCTACAATCTTCGATAAATAAGAGGATTTTACTCTCACAAGGTTTACAGAAAGTCATACCAAATTGAAAATTCATGTGCTTCATTAGTTCCTTAACTTTAGTTTTCTAAGAATCATGTGCTGATCAAATTACTTGACCTTTTTAACATAATCATCAAAAGATACACATAATCATAGATAATTGAACAATCTTTAATGTTTTTGTTTCCCCCATCCTCATATGGTCAGCATTATTAACAGTAATAAAATGGAGAATAAATTCTAATGTGCTTACCTGGGCACTAGCTTCTGATTCAGTTGTTTGCTCAGATGTCTCTTTCAGCAAAAATTCCTCGTCAGGCCAATCCTTTTCCACTGGTGAGGAACTTTCCTCTTCTTTGTATTCTTTGGGAGGTTTGGTTGAGAGAATAATCCGGTGCTTGAGCAGTTCAGGTGAAGGAAATTCTTCTAAGCATCCAGAATCTGGGTAATACAACAAATCTCCAAAAACTTGAACGACCATCTAGAAACAGAAAGGTTATTCATCCCAATTATAAACTTCATCCTCTAAGAAACCAACAGAGACTGAAAATGTAAAATCTAACCTCTGCGACTTTAGCCTGAAGATCAGGAGTAAGGTGATCCTCTAAAGTTATTATCACAGGGTAAGGAGATATGACAAAGGCATGCTCCTTAATGGACTTCAGGCATTTTACAAGTGGTACTGGAGTGGTGAGTGTCCTGAAATTGGTCATGTGTGAATTACTTGACTGGCATTTCTAGGAATGCAAATAACCTTCCGAAAATAGACACAAACAACTGATAGATAATGAAGTCAAACATCAGACTTCCAGCACAAAATGCTTGAGAAAGCAAAAACTGAGACCGATCTGGTTGCATAATTCTGTCTATTGCAGAAGCAGAACCAAATATTAATGGACAAAACCGCAAAAATAAAGAAGCCAGAAAAGAAATTAATTTACAGGTAAAACTACTTTCATAACATACCTTCCATGAAGAACATGCACATCATCTTTTGCAGAATTTGGCCACAAGTCCAGTTCTATTCCCCTCACACCTCTTTCAAGGGCTTTAACAATTGGTATTTCACTACAATCGCTGCTCAATTGGTTTCCAGTAAGGTAGGAATTATGACCTGTATATATGAAATAATGTTGCAATGGAGCAGTCATATCATGATGTACCTGGAAGAATAAAAATTGTCAAGTACAATCTATTTTGTCTTTATTTGTATTGTAAAAATGATCTCTTCTGAATATAGGTTAGACATCTAAGTATAGTCCCACCTAATGATATGTATCAGTTGATTAAAAATGTATAAGATTGGAGGAAACTAATGTATGGGGCGAGAGAGACAAACAACTTCTGCATATATATGCTATATATAGGAGAAAAGGGGAAGTACATTTGTCCACAGCAAAGGGGTGAAGGCAAATGGAATGAATGAAATTCATTAGGCAATGTCCATGACTTCTACCAGGTGAACTATATATGGCATACTGTTACATAAGAAGTATGTAAACTATTAATTWCAACAAGAGTATGATAGCTATTGTTGTCATTCAGCTTATAGAAAGGAAAGGTGGAACAAAGAAGTGCTGTAGTAAAAGCAACTCTTCGATGTATTTATTGCATCTTGCACATTGATTCACTCTGCACATAGAAATAACCATCCATAAATTCCTTTTAATTGCATCCAAGAATTTCTTCCGTCTGTCTCTCTCTTTCTCTCTTTCTTCTCTGTTAACTTCAACCGACATCTTGAGTACATCTCCAGATTGACTAAAATTTTACAGTCTCTCCWTTTTTTGAACATGTCTAGAAAAGTGATTATTTCCACTGAATAGAAACAGCAAGTTATCAATCTTAGGAAGGTCCTTAATTAAAGCGAAAAGTCAAGGCTCTTCTCAAGTATAATAACTTCACAGAAACCATTTTCAAAGACTGATGAAAGTAATTCGAAGCATGCTATTTAGCCATCACATATTACCAAAATTTTCTGGAAAATGGACTAATGTATGAGTGGTCTACAAAAGTTTGATAGAGCAAATGTATAAAGTAATGGTGATTGTCCTGACTATATTGTGCTTCAGAGTTCGGACTAAAATTATTTAAAGTATCTATACCCTTGCTGCTGGGTTTCAGTACAGTAATTAATAGTTCCTCCAAGTGATGATTTTCCTTCATAATCTCTTTGGTTCGGAATGTAGATAAACTCCTTGGTGTTATATTAATCCTCTTGTTGATTTTGGTAGGAGAGAGAAGTAACGCATTTCAAATAGAGGTCCACTAGTGCTGAGACATGAGCCCTTCTATTGTAGAATGCTAGTACAATATGGTTCCCCCAAAAGATTCCTCATAAAATACTTCTGGAATAGTTGACAAGCCACTTCCTCAGGGGCAACTAAATTGGTAGTGAATTTGATTTGATGGCCAAGATGAGATACTTCGCTTGGTAACTTCAGTACTACTAAACAAGACACTACTGTTTCTGTCGTTTTTCATAGTCTTCTTCGATTAGTTGGGGAGTTATGCATGCAGTCAAAAAGTTAAAGGTCAACATTTCCATCAAATCATATCTTCAACTCCATAAACTTGTAAATTAGTACTAATAGAGAAACAAAAATAGCAGGAAAAACCAAAGAGAACGAATAAAAGAAACCTCAGATTTGATGGGGCCATTGAGATCGGCCTGCAATAAGTAATAAAAGAAATCCTCAAGGGTAATGTCTCGGCGACTAAACTTGGTCAAATGGTGGCGACGCTGTATAACCTGGTTCAAGATCTTCTCTCCATCAGCCACTGTACAACCTTCCTCTCCCTGATACTCAACCAAGAACCTCGCGAACTGATCGGCGTTCATATGGGTCTTACCCGCTGAGTATTTCGCAAAGGCACCCTGAACGTCCGGCGGTGGCTCCGRCTCGCTGATCTTGAACTTCCGGTTAAAGCAACCAAACATCTTGTAATAATTATAACTTCCCATTTTGTCCTCCCCTCTCTTTCTGCAATCGAASAAAWACTTATTGTTTTCTACATCTCTGTACAGATACATATAAGCATTTATATATGGTTACAGATTCGGCAAGAATGTTTGTTTATCATGGGTTGAATGGCTCTTGAAAGCGTTAACATTTCTTTTTTCTTTTTTAATTGATTGCTCGAAGAGAGAGAAGAAGAAGAAGAAGAGAATCAAGTCTCAGACGGTTTAATTTTGAGAAAAGGAAGACTTTCTTCGGGTGAAGCTAATTTCAAGGAAGTGATTGAAGCTCCATCGTTGTCAGACGCGTTCGTTTCATCCAACGATGATCCCATACACAGTTTCATCCATTACGTGTATCCTTCGCGTTCTTTTTCCTTTTTTATTTTACTCTTCAGTTTTGGTTTTTCTTAAAAATACCTCCTTTCCCGCCATTTGGAGGCAACTACCCTATCTTTGTCTTTTCCTGGTCTTGAGGTACGGCCCGACAGAGGCACTTGGTGCAGCAAGACGAAGCACGTACGAGGTGGATGTGAGGAGCAGTATTTTGGAGGCATAATCCAATTTGGGTAGGCTAGACCCAAGCCCATTTMTGTGGGCATCCAAGTCAACTTGTATATGGGGTTTAAGGCAATCTTTATAGCACTTTGAAAGGGAATGTCTGAGCAACAGCTGTTTCATGCCTCGAAAAATAGATTTAAGCCATTAATCTATAGKGGTTCTAGATATAGTTAGAAATTTTCTCTCATTTCTGAAAGGATCGATTTGTTATTTCTCAAAAATTAAAAAACAGGACGAGCGCAGAACCTTAATTTTGAGGAATTGAAACTAAATAAATTTTTTATATAAATTTAAAAATATAAATATTAATACAAAAAAATATTGGGCAGCAACATAACTCTGTTGTCGGAAGCTCAACAACTTGAGGCTCAGCCCAATTAAAAACTTGCTCCGCCAGCCATTTCCCATCCATTAATTGGAAATTTTGGTTCATGGTCATCAAAATAGTAAATATTTTAAATTTTTTTATTATAACACGAAACTTGTTTATATAAAATAATTGCAACAACCCTACCACGACATCTATTCTTAGATTTTCCAATAAAATTCAATGGCTCTTAAGGATGTATCATATGTACATAACACTATGAACATGAAGGCAACAATACTCTGTGCATGATTGGAAAGAGAGGAACATGATAGATTAAATCTTCATTATCGTTTATTGTGAATAATTAATTAAGGATTTTCTATATAAATAATTAATTATTCAAAATAATTATTTATGATTTTTAAAGTAATTATTTGTAATTCTTCATAATAATTAATTATCCATATTCGAATAGGCAAACACATTTTTTAATTGAAGGTGTAAAATAAATGACATTTGTATAATTTAAATAGGGCCTAAAATTGAAGCAAGCAAAACGATACCCGCAAACAGTGTACGTGTACGGATGAAACACCAAAATACTTGTATAGCTGATGAGGTCGCACAAATGAAGTCAAAAAAAAAAAAAAAAAAAATGTACCTTCCAAAAACAACCGAGCGAAGTAGACCAATGCGTTCAACATCTTGGCTTTATTCTTGTGCAAGCAATGGAGACTTGGAAGTGATGCACTCTTGTGATGGTCACCATTAGTGGCATGTTGTTTACCAAGTGGGTTATGCGTTTTGCTGTGTTGTCGATTGAACTTAATTTTTTGTTGAGGAGGAAGGTGTTATATTTTGTTTACGCTTTAAAGAAGAGTGTGCAGGTCTTTATTTGGTTGAGTTTGGTTCTTGTGACATGGCTTTTATTATTCAGGAAAGGAGTTGAACGATCACCCCTTGCCACTCGAATTTTAGATTACATTTCCTGGACCATTGTAACTTTGCTTATTGGTGCACTSTTGTGGCTTTTGAAGACTTTGCTACTAAAGATTTTGGCATRCTCTTTTCATGTCAATGTTTTATTTTATAGGATTCAGGAACTAATCTTCCATCAATATATTCTARTGATGCTATCTGGACCTGCGGTAATGGAGTCAGCTCAGATGTTGAGCACAACAGCTAGTCAATTTAGCTTTTGCACAAAAAAGGAAAGGAAAAGATGGGAAGGAAAAGAAGCAGACATCAGTGATTGATATGAACAAGCTTCATGAGATGAAGCGAGAAAATGTTTCTGCTTGGACAATGGACAATGAAGATGTTGGTTGATATCATATCTAATTAGGTCTGACAACTCTTCATTGTGCATTGTCCAAGCAGAAAGTTTCTATGAAACTGGAAATGAACAGTCAGAGAAGGAAATTACTAGTGAGGAGGAAGCAATCGCAGCTGCTTATCACATTTTCAGAAATGTGGCTCAGCCTGGTCGCAAGTGAGGACTYCTTCTCTGTTCTCTTCATTTTGTGCTGGTTTTCTGTTCATTCTCATTTCAAATCCTKTCTATCTTAGCCACACTWGTGTCWAAGAGTTACCATTTTGTGGCAGGTATAGTGATGAATARGACCTAAGAAGATTCATTATAAAAGAGGAGGTGGATSTTGTCTTCCCAATGATAGATGAGTCTGAGACTGGAGAAATTGACCGGAAAGCTCTGACAGACTGGGCGGTAAGCAAGCTTCTCCCCATTTTTATGGAATGAGCTCCAGTATTCTGATTTAAATGATTGCTCATGTATCTATTTGCCATGGAAAAACTCTCAAGAATTTTTCTTGGTGCAAATTTCTCATTTTTGCTTGCCTATTCTGTTGGTACAMGTGAAAGTMTACAATGGAAGGAAAGCATTAGCACATGCACTAAATGATACAAAAACAGCAGCAAGGCAATTGGARAAGCTTGTTATTGTGGTTATTTTGTGGCTCCTCTTAATGAAAATAGCAACAACCAGAGTGCTTCTCTTCTGTTCTCACAACTTGTGGTGGCTGCTTTCATGTTTGAGAACACTTGCAAGACGATATTTGAAGCCATCGGTTTTGTATTTGCGATGCATCCTTTTGATGCTGGTGACCGTTGTGTTGTTGATGGRGTTCAAGTAACTTACCCTGATTTCCCTTTTCTTTTGTATTTTCGTGATCAATGGGAATTAGAGGGAACACGTGACAGTGAAGTATGGAGTAATCATTGGGTTTTTCTTAATACACATTACTCTCAATCAAATATCAATAATGAAAATCATCGTCTTCCATTCACAAATATTAACATCATATATTAAAAAATATTAAAAAGTGATTAAATTTTAATTCGTGAATAAGATTATTTAATATCTAATCAAAATAATACATATTTTAATATTCTTTTTATTATAACACGAACTTGTTTACATAATATAATTGCAAGAATCGTATCTCATCAATCATGGCTATTCTGTAAATTTTTCAATAAAATTTGAACAATATTGAAGAAAGGTATATTCTAAAAAAAATTATAAAATTAAAAAAACGAAATGATCGAAGAATACTCGAAAATAGATCTAAGCTTGAAACTGAAAAGGAAATCTAGATTTGAGAACGAAAGAGGGAAAATGTGAAAGCATCAATCAGCGGAGCCAAGCGATTTCCTTCCGCCTTTTCCTAGAAAACCTGTAACATTCTCGCTCCACATACTTATTGAACCATATTGGTTGTCCAGTCAAGAACATGAGACATGTCGTCACCACTGCCAGCACCATTCCACTAGCATACCCTATCAAGACAGCTTTCCAAGTAAAACCATCCATGAGTTCCGTAGCACCTTCTTCTTGGCTGAGAGTTCCTGGTCGAGGAGATGTCTTTGGCAGATCATCGCCTGCACAGCCTTTTGACAATGGAAAACCACATAATTCTGTGTTTCCGATGTATGAATTATTCTGAAATGTAGCAAACTGTTTCCCCTGAGGTATCCGTCCCCCAAGATGATTGTAGGAAAGATTTAAAACTGCAAGATATGGCAGAGCTGCAAGTTGCTGAGGAATCTGTTCACCAAGTTGGTTCGAGGATAGGTCTAGTGATTCTAGAACAGATAAGTTCCCGAGCACTGGCGGGATCTGACCTCCAAACATATTGCGAGAAAGATTTAGCCCTCGAAGTGAAATAAGATCTCCAATTACATCCGGAATCTCCCCTTCAAATTTGTTGCTGGAGAGATCCATGGTGGTGAAGACTGAAAGAATTCTCACAAGTTGGATTTCCTGCCCTTTAATTACAACTACTACAGAATCTTGATAATTTTCGTCCCCAATATATATTAAGCGCGTTTGTTGCATTCTCAMCATACCCTTAAGATTGCTGAGAAATCTTGCCGGCAAAGTGCCAGTGAATTCATTGCGTGAAAGATCAATGATTCGCAACGCAGAAAACCGACGTCCAGTCCTGGAAGTGCTTACAGGACCATAAAAGTTATTAGACCTCAAGCTCAATACCTGCAGCTTCGGAAGCGTCCCTAACCAAATAGGAAATGTACCATTTAAGTTGTTGTTTCCGAGATCAAGAACTTCCAATTCTCTGCAATTGGACAAGGATTTTGGCACTGTTCCTTCTAGTTGATTGTTGCGCAGGTTGAGACTTCTCAGATTGCTTCCCACTCCAAAAATCCCCGGAATCTGCCCTTGCAAGCGATTCATATGAATATCTAATACCGAAAGCCTGCTGCTGGCATTCCCCAAACATTGTGGAAGTACTCCGCTCAAGCTGTTGTTAGATAAATCAAGAACGTCGAGAGAACTAAGATTGCATATTGATGAAGGGACTTCCCCACTGAGATCATTGTTTGATGCAAAGAAGACCATAATAGTGACAGGTGGAACAGGAAGTGGCCCTTGAAGCCAGTTGGAACTAAGATCAAGAAAAACAAGATTTTGGAATGGAAGTTGGTTCACACCAGTTAGAAAGTTGTTGGAGAGATTTAGATAGAACATATATTCACCCCAGTTGTCTCCCATCCATTTAGGTATTTGCCCATGAATCATGTTGTTAGAAAGATCTAGCCTACCAAGGTTCTTTGCATCTCTTAAGAAGTCAAAGCTTGTTATGTTACAGGAGGATAAAAACAATGTTCCAAGAGATTCAGGCATGGTAGCATTACCGTCATTATTGGTTAGTGACAGACTATTGAAAGAAAGATCAAGAACCCCCAGTTGTTTCATGTCTGAAAACATACTAATATCCACATCACCACTGAAATTATTAGACCGGATAAAAAGGTTCTTCACATTTTTGAGTTTGGATAGCGACTTTGGAACAGGTCCATTCATTTTATTTGCACTGAGATCGATGTATGTCAGTGACTGAGATTGGAACTCGTAGATTTTTCCAGTAAGTTCATTGGCACGGAGGCGCAAAAACCGCAATGAGGGAAGGCTAAATATCCAAGAGGGTATTGTCCCATTGAATGAGTTTTCTGCTAAAAAGAGCAAGCTGAGGCTCGGAAATCCCGAAACGATTGGAGGAATAGGGCCTGTAAGTGAATTGTTGGAAAAGTCTAAACTCTCCAGTTGTGTGAGGTTAGCAACTGAGGAAGGGAATGAACCAGTTAAAAAGTTATCTGCTAGTGATAAATCCGTTAGCATTCTGAAATTGCCAAAAGAATTGGGTATTTGGCCTTGGAGAGCATTGGATGAAAGGTCTAAGCGAATTAGTTGGTCAAGACTAGCAAGGGTAGATGGTAATCGACCAGTGAAATTATTTGAGAAGAGGAGCAGATAATTGATTTTTGTGAGGTTCCCAATGGATTCAGGAATAGAACCCCAAAAATTGCAGGATGAGAGATCCAAGAACTTGAGTAATTTCAAATTGCCAATGGATTCTGGTACTTCTCCAGAAAGACCCGTCAGTGACAGGTCCAGGTACCTCAAGTTACTGCTACTGCTCCATTTGATCATTGTCAATTGACCACTGAGGTTAGGGTTGCTAAACAATTGAAGCCTTTGCAACTTTGGGTAATGGAATATGGAATCAGGTAAATCGCCATACAAAAGTGTGTCACCAAGATTTAGGAATGCTATGGAAGTGGATATATTACTAGGAACAGCGGAAGAAATGTCTGTATTGCTTAGAGAAACGTCTCTCAACCGGGTCAAATTTCTAAGGAGCAATCTAAAAGTACGAGGATCAATTTTGATCCCTTGGGAGTTCAATGAGAGATCAAGTGAGATTAAATTGGACAAACGTAAAAACTCAGTAGGAAGTTGACCTGAAAATCCAGAACTAGAGAGGTTGAGATGCGTCAAGTTCGAAAGCTCACCGAAATTGCGTGAAATCTCTGAATCAGAGAAATCATTGTGCGCAAGATTGAGCCTTTGGAGATGAAAAAGTTGGAAGATGCTGCTGTTGGAATCAATTACGCCGTGAAGCTGACTGCAGCTGAGGTCCAGGCCGATTACGTGACCTGTGAGCTCGTCACAAGTTATTCCATCCCACCTGCAACAATCGGTGCTCCTGTTCCAAGATCCTGTCTTTGGAGAAGAAGTTTTACCGTCATAGTCACAGCTTAAGGAAGCAGAAGCATCCACAGTAATTGCCTGCCTGAATTGCAGCAAGGCGGTGTTCTGATAATCTGGGCATAAATGACTCTTCACAATTGAGAGAGATGAAGAAACCACAATTTGGTACATTGAGACGAAGAACAAGAACTGAATTTTTCGACCCATCGCCCCTAAAAATTAATTCTCTCGCTCAGCCTGCTTCATGCTTTGTCCCCATATTCTGGTGCAGAAACCAGGAAAGCCGAATTTGACCTGCATGAGGCTGTAAGTAGAGAGGATGAGCTTTATAATACTGAATATCAAGCTCAGAATGAATTATTAGGTCAGAGAGGACTGCTATTCATTATTTGCTTAAGATTTTTTCCGATTTTAAAATATCTGAATCTTTCTGCTTTATTCTAATAGAAAAAATGTTAACCAAATAACGGAGACACTGAATTATGTGGCTTGACATTGTCAAAAAGCTATGCAGGCGARGATCTGCCAAGGCCAGCTCCTTCACCTGGAGCTCTCAGCGTGGTAGGAAGTTAATAAGGAACTCATAGATGGCTTTCCTTGGCAAGCTGTGGTGATAGGGTATGCTAGCGGAATGGTGCTGATGTTCTTGAGTGGAAAACCAATATGGTTAAATAAATTTGAAAAGGCAGAAGCAAATTACTTGGCTTACATATTGCAACTGGGACTTTTGCTGCAAAATCAAGAAAAATTTGAGATATCAGAAGTTGATTTTTGATTTCCGGAAAACGAGTCAAATTCAGAATAATGTATGCATGTGATGAACCGATTGAGTTTAGCAATTTCTTCTCTGGAGGAAAACGAGATGAGAGAGGGTAGCCGGGAAGGTAGCAATCAAAAGTGGACCTTATCATTTTTCATGGTCAATGACCAATCTGCAGATTAGAGTAAGATATGAATGAGGAAAAGTTACGAGAATGGAATCCATTGACAACTGAAAAGTGTATTTTCAAGAAAAACTTGACATGAATTAAAGAATGGATGCACTGGCAGTCAATTGCATTTAAGCAGTGAGTAGCATTTGAGTATGGCCATTTAAGTATTCTCAAATAAGTACAAGTATTTAGGGGTATTTGACCAGAATTATCTATTAAATCAGGGTCATCTTTTGCCAGCAAATTAATAATTGCTTTGGAAGACTTTTGATGTTGTCGATCAAATGAGCAACAGATATTATGAATGTTTTCATTAATTAATTTAACCACTTTATTTGCATAAGGTGAAAGCATGAACGCTCGGCTCACACGCGCCCGCGCTTTGTTTTTTGGTTCATGCCATTATAAAAGCGTCTCCCCAACACAGAAGAAGCCAAAATACTAATCCCTCGATGGATTAAGACCTGGAATGATAGACATATTTTCTTCAAGGCAACAAATTTCCTCAATCAAACACTTCTTCAATCCCATACACTACCATTTTCCCTTCGAAAGTTAAAGCTTTGCAGCATCCGCAGAACCATCAAAATTGCAAAATCTACTACCCCACGAATTTACTTTGGAAGGGTAAACATTATCGAAAAAGATGGAATTAAAAAGGAAAAAACGCGATCAGATGCCCGCTGCTCAACCAACTACTTGGAATAAGGAAAGAGACTAATCTTTATTTGCCAAAGAGCTAAGAAACAAGAAAAGAGAATATCTAGGCCATCATGTATTATAACCAATAATATAATGTTAAACAAAAGCATAAGACTTGCCGCTTTACAAAAGAAAGACCTATTCTCTACAATTTCTAGTAGGTTCCCCCTCCGACGAAGAAAGTCAGKCACTGAACTATTTACCTGAAATTCAAGTGCTGGAAACCAGAAGCCCACCTTGCTTTACCAAAATCCTCCTACCCACTTGCTACAGTCACAACACCTGCCAGAGTACAAAAGAATCTCAATCTTACTGCTACCGGAGTATAAAACATACCATAAACGCAAGCAAGAGACAAATTGCCCTTTTTAGCAAACCACAAATTTTATTCAAGGATGATAGAACTATCAATTATCTGTCTCACCATCTAAAGAGAAGCTGTAAACCAAACATCGCATAATCATGGAATAGCCAGCATAGGCAAGAATATTTGTTCCCTACCTTCTAATATCTGCATTGCAAACTTCATTCAGCTGTTTCTTAGTCTCTTCTAACTCTCTGTACAAAACCCATAATAAATTAATAATTCGCAAATAAATGAGTTCAGAATCACAAATACACAATTATTCCACTAAGAGCAAAGACACATTAAACATACTAAACGTATACAATTACGAACTAGTACTGAATACTGCAGTAGTACATTAGAACATTATCAATGCCAACCCCAAAAAAAATGTACTATGCACTGTTAGAAAACAGAGTAAAATATTCAATTCATGAAGTTCAATGTTAAGAATATACGGCAATAAAAAGTAAAGTTAGTAAAGATAGACATTTCAAGGACTTCAACGTAATACTCAGGGCGACCAAAGAAATCAATTGAGACACAAAATTCAGGAACTCATCCATAAATATAATTACATAAAGCTAATTTCAACCTAAGTGAAACCAAACAATGAGTTGTGGACTGAGAGACAGGAGGATGTCGCACCAGTCACACAATTTTAAGTATTGCAATGAGTTTCGTTCTTCCCAATTTTTGCAACCCTTGTTCATTACTGAGTAGAGGCATCTTGATCGATTATCCAAGAAAGAGGGGAATGAATTGCAGCTAATTACATTAAACAAGGGGAAACAAGATATTTATACTTCATTAAATTCTTACCTTTTGACCTTGGAAAGATCTTCTTTCAGTATTTCCAACTCATCAGCACAGGGGCACCCTGTGGCGCAGCCGCCCTGCTTCCAGCCAGGTGGGGGAATCCAGAAAGGATCTGCCACACCAGCCTTCTTTCTAATGTCCACCAGATCTGCACTTTCTAACCAGTACATTATCACCCCATTGGCATTATAGCACCGTTGGAATCGAGAAGTCCCATCAGGTGCAACTCTCCCTGGTATATCCTTCAGAAGGTGATCCAGCAGCCCAGTATTCCCAATTTCCTTCTGTGCCTCCTTTCTCAAAGCAGCTCGATAAATTGGGTTGTCAGCCACCGCTTTCTTCTCCTTCAGAATTTTCAGTATAACTTTCTCTCCAGTTGCAAAACTTCACAAAGATGTATGCAAGACAAAAAACGAATATTTATTACTGTAAACAGTAATGCGCTACTTTCCCAAATAAACAGACAAAGGCATAAGATTATCACAAGGTTTTTTGTTTACCTCTCAGAGGACCACCATTTATACTTCTTTTTCTTATGATTCTCATCGGCTATAAGTTCTTCATCAAATTTCTCTTCTTTCACCACCAGGGCCAAGGCATTCTTATTATCGATCTCATCCACCTTTTCTTCCTCAGAGTCTATTGTGGATGAAGATAAGTACTTGGTCGAAACATCTTCAAGTTCAAGTTTTGGGACTAAAGGATTGTTCACCATCCAGAAAACCTTCAAATCTTCCAAGTTGTCAAACTCAGGGCAAGTAACCTGTCGGATAAGCACCCTCTGGGCAAGCTTCATTCCCATGATAAAGCACATATCGAGGTCGGGATAAAAAGAGGGTTTGCCTTTGCACAAGTAACTGTCAAGCGACTCCTGGCTGGGAAACCTAACAGTGACCTTGAACCTATTCTTGTCACTCACCTGTTTCCACAGAGTTAGATTGTTATCTACGCGCTCATAAAATTTCGCAGTAATCCCTCAAAAGTTTCATAGCCAAATCAGGGAAATTAAAGCAACTGCTACAGATTTTAGTATGAAATTGACGAAAAGTAATTAATGGGGTAAAACCGCAAAAGTAGAAGCAAGCAAAGAAAATTAAACCCTAAATGTTAATAGTGGGAATCAGAATGCTGATACCATAACGACTTGGATTGACTTCAACCAAGATGGAGTTCTTGGAGGAAGATTAGCATGCGAAATTTGGTAAAAGCTCCCAACCGAAACATCAGTTTTAGGAGCTTTTCCTCCACCACCGTGACTCGCCGCTTGAACCATCAAAAGGGACTCTGCAGAAGACATCCGCAAACAAAATTGCTTTCAGAGAGAGCACACCAAAAACACGGAAACCCAACCTTACCTATATATACACCTACACAAATACATACCACGAAAATTTTCTACAAATACAAAGAGAAAAGAAAAAACAGAAAAGAAAATTTACAAAAGGACAAAATAAGACGGGAGTGAGTACTTTATGTGGAGYGTTGAAAGGAGAAAGGGATGATGAGGATGAGGATGAGGCCGCCGCTTGGTAGTGGCAGAATAGAGGTCTCCACCCACGCGCTCTGCGCAGTGGAACTACGTTTCGTGCGCAGGACTGACTGTGTGTGGAAAGAAGAATATCAAGAAAGAGAGAGAGAGAGAGAGAGATGGCGCTACTGCTGAAAGAGAGGGTTTGGGTTTGGGGGGCAATATTGGCCGATGGCGGGGAAATACGGGTCGGACTAACCAACAATAACTCTTTTTAGGTTTCGGTTTTCGTTGTGAAAATTTGATTTCGAAAAGGATTTCTATATCATATGGTGATTAAATTGCAACTATCTTCTTAAAGTCTCTGATAACGGTTTTTAGAAAAAAATATTAAACATTGTTCTTCAAACAAGTTTATAAGAACTTCTATAGAAAAAAAGAAAATAATATTATCATAAATAATTTTTTCCAATTTAATTTTTAAATCACCTCTCACGTACACYTTTGATTTGAAAATAAAAAAATTATATATGTACTAAAGATTAGGTCTATTATAAAATTAATAATATTTCTTTCCTTAATTGGATAATTAAAGAAAAAGACTATATATTAAATATAAAATCAAATAATTCGAACTTTGTTCTAAATGCATTTGCAAAGTTTGATTCTTGAAAGAAGACTTAAAATATAGCTCTTTTAGCATGATGACGCACATCAAATTGAATATAAAATTTTATTTTAATTAATCATCTTATCAATTTTAATATATATCAACAATAACGATTTTTAAGCAATAAAAAATTTAAACTATTGAATAATAATGGCCGAGCCGAGCCAATTCAGCTGATAAAACTATGGCAAAGCCGCAAAGGGGTACTTTTGGTAAAAACGAAAGAGCCAGCACAATGACAAAGATGGACTGAGATTGGTTAAATTTTTGATATGAAAGATTGATTTAATAGACCAACACAAATTTGAGAGGTATTTAATAGGGGAGGGCTAAATTTATATTCTTAAATCTTAAATTAATCCTTTTTTTATTATCTCGATCAATTTTTATCAATTTACATGAGCTGCAATCAAAGGTTCTTTGCTTTTATTGGCAAGGAAACTCATAATGAGCTCCCAATGAAAATTGAACTCGCGAATTGAAGATCCAACAATGATCTTATAATTTCYGCTTTTGCTGCTTGTTCTTAGTGTATGTGTATATAAGATTCTATACTATTATGTAAAAGGTTTTTTACATGAAAAAATAGTAATAGAGAAGTAATCTATTACGAAATCATCAATAATGTTGTATTACTTAATATATTACGAAGATGATCTAGGGAAGATACTTAAAAGTTTCTTTATTTAGGTCAGATTTAAATATGAAATCATCAATCACATTGCATTATTTAATATATTATGAAGATAATCTAAAGAAGGGATTTGAAGGTTTTTTTAAAAAAAATTTATGTTGGAGTTAACCATGGAAATAACCACAGAAAGGAATTATTAATTATTAATTAGGATCATGGATGTATGATATAAGTATGTGAATTTAGTCTCTCCTTAATAAATATTACAATTTCAATGTAATTTTGCAGACTTGGGTACAATTTGAACGAAAGGTATAGACCATACATTTTCCTCAAATGGCAACATATGTTTAAATGTGAAGTCAAATTTTATGCGAGATAAGGAAAGCATTACTTGATAAAAATCAACATACGATTAGCATATAAAAATATTTTTTCAAAATTAATGTAAATCATATAAACACGTTTATAACTAATATGATTGCCTTTAGATAAAATCAAAAGGGAAAAAGAAGCACTAAAATGAGTGCTTATAAAGATCTTTTATGTATAATTAAAAATTTTATTTATTTATATATGATAAACATAATATCGGTTAGCGTACAATTATAATAAGAAAATAAGTGAAAATTAAGGGGCGAAAAAAAGACTCTCGCTTCTGGAAAAGAGTACATATCATATAAAAAATAATGTAAACATAGAATTTTTGTAGTCTCGCTATTAAGATAAGTATAATTAATTTTCATTATTTTTTATAAAAAAATTATATTATTTTATTTATTAATACATAGAACCTTTTGTCACAACGGTTTTATGCCCTTCTTACTTCGCCACATTTTAACCATGTGAAGTTGTTCCTCTAGAACAATTCTAATAAACCCTTTTGGTTTTCCCGTCAAGAACATAAGACATCCCAAGAGGACTCCAAATACCACCCCACTAAAATAGCCAATAGTCACGGGTTTCCAAGCGAATCCATTGAGAAAATCCTGATCATCTTCCTGATGCAATTCCCGTGGTGGAAGCTGGCTTGGTGTCTCATCTTCTCCACATTCTTTTAACAGTGGAAATCCACTCCACTCCTCATTTCCCAAGTAAGAATCGTATTGAAACATATCAAACTTATTGCCATAGGGGATGAGTCCCCTAAGATGATTGTATGAGAGATTCAAGAATGAAAGATATCTTAAAGCTGTAAGTTGCTGAGGAATCTCTCCGACAAGTTGGTTGTAGGATAGATCTAATGATTGGAGAAGGGATAAGTTTCCAAGTACTGCTGGGATATGACCTCTAAAACTGTTGTGAGAAAGGTTCAGTAATCCTAGATGGAGAAGTTCTCCAAAGAAACTTGGAATCTCCCCTTCAAAATTGTTGTTTGAGAGATCGATGATTGGAAAGATTGAAAGGGTCCTCATAACTTCAATTTCCGGGCCTTTCTGCATAACCATCACAGAACCTTGATAATGTTCACCCCCTATAAATTTCAGAGGCGTGGAAGTTTCTTCCATCATAGCTTCAAAACTGCTGAAGGATGTTGCTGGCAATACGCCAGTGAACTCATTGTGTGACAAGTCAAGGATTTGCAGCTTAGCGAATGAATGCTTGCCGGAAGAAGTGCTTACTTGGCCATAAAATGTATTATTTCTGAAGAGTTCCAAGCCACGAAGGAAATGTACCATTTAAAAGATTGTTTCCGAGATCAAGAACTTCCAATTGTCTGCAGTTGGCCAATGAACGTGGTAGATTTCCCTCTAATTGATTGCTGCGCAAATTGAGACTCCTTAGCTGGTTTCCAACTGCAAAAGTTGCTGGAATTATTCCACGAAAAGAATTCATGCGCATATCCAATAAGGAGAGATCTTTGCTGAAGTTCCCTATGCATTTTGGAATCAGTCCAGTGAAGCTGTTGTTAGACAAATCAAGAACTCTGAGGGAACTTAAATTGCAGATGGGCAAAGGAATCTCGCCAGTGAGTTTGTTGTGTGATATGAAGAAGACAGATGTAGTGACTGGTGGTATTGGAAGAGGTCCCTCAAGCAAATTAGACCGGAGATCAAGATAAACAATATGATCAAAACGAAGTTGGTCTATCCTTTTTAGGAAGTTCTGAGACAGATTCAGGTAAGTAACTGAACCTTTCCAATTGGACCATGCCCAATCAGGAATTTTTCCTTGTATCTTGTTGTTGGAAAGATCTAGCTTATCCAGATCTTTTGCATCTCTTAAAAAATCCAGCTCTTTAACATCAGTAGAGGACAACCACAGATATCTAAGTGGAGCCGGCAGAGTGGTCTTGGCTCCAAACGTTGTTATCAGCGACAGACCAATATCAGATAGATCAAGATGCTGAAGTTCTTTCATTTTTGAATACCGGTCAATTTCTAGAGCACCACTGAAATTATTTGATGAAAGAAACAGWGCTTTCAGGCACTAGTCTGGAAAGTGATTTTGGAAGGAGACCAGACAAATTATTGTCACTCAGATCAATATATCTCAGTGACTCAAATTGGAACTCACCAATTTTCCCAGTGAATTGATTCAGATGGAGGTCCAAGTATCTTAAGGATGGAATGGTGAACAGCCAAGATGGTATTATCCCTTTGAGATAGTTGTTCGAAATAGAAAGCCGGATTAAGTTCTGAAAACCAGTAATATTTGAAGGAATGGTACCCGTTAGCATGTTATTTGAGAAGTCTAGGCTTTCAAGCTGTTTCAATTTGGTGACAGAATAAGGGAAACTTCCAAGGAAATTGTTGGATCCAAGTGATAAATCCTTTAGCTTGCCGAATCTGCCAAAGAAATCGGGCATTGGTTCTTCCAGACGATTATGTGAAAGATCTAAACGAATCAACTCCTTTAGGCTTGGAAGTTCCGATGGTAGTTGTCCATCAAGATTGTTAGAAAAGAGGAGCAAATATTTGAGTCGTGTAAGGTTTCCAAGAGATTCAGGGATGAAACCAGAGAATTTGCAGCTTGACAGATCCAAAACGGTTAAGGATTTTAGATGGCCAATTGAATCTGGTAATTTTCCGGCAAAACCAGTTGAAGAGAGATCCAACTCTCTGAGAGATGTACTACTGTTCCATTTGATCCTTGGTAAATGTCCAGTGAGATCATGATTACCACTCAATAAAAGCCTCTGCAAATTTGGCAGGTGAAAAATGCTAACTGGAAGTTCACCAAACAATCCGGTGTTGCCAAGACTTATAGTTGTCAAGGAAGAAGAAAAATTTTGTGGTACTGCTGAAGAAATAACCATGTCAGAAAGAAAAAGTTCTCTTAACTGGGTTAAATTTTGGAGGAGCACTTCTAAACCATGAAGTTCAAGACTGACTTGTCCAAAACTTTCAGAGAGATCAAGTGCAGTTAGCTTGGAAAGATGTGAGATTTCTTTGGGAACTCGACCTGAAAATCCCGAGTTAGAGAGATTAAGGTATGTCAAGCTCGAAAAAGTACCAAACTGTTTTGTGATCTTTGAAGATGAGAAGTCATTGTGAGCAAGATTCAGCCATTGCAGTTGAGGAAGCTGGAATAGTCTGCAATTAGAATTGATTACTCCCCGAAGCTGGCTGCAACTGAGGTCGAGGCCAATTACGTGACCTGTAAATCTATCACAGGTTACTCCGTCCCACACGCAACAATCTACACTCTTGTTCCAAGAATTTGTCTTTGGATATGAGACCTGAGAACTCCAGTCACAGTCTGCAGAAGCAGTAGCATCTACGCTGAAGATTTCCTTCAACTGCAACAATGCAAGACCCTGGTCTTTCCGGCAAAATTGGTAGGCAAAAGAATAGACAGGGGAACAAAAAATAAAATGATATTCCAAGATGAATAAAAGGAATCGAATTAGCATCCCCATTTTCCTAAATCATTACTTTTCAGATGCAAAATGCCCACTGAACTTCAAACCAAACAACAAAGCTGAACTTCAAACCAAACAACAAAGGCACATATATACCTTGAACTTGAATGGGTTTTTGCACCAGTATGGAGAACTTCAAAAGGGTCAAAACCTGCTTTCTGGTAGAACTAAACCTAGGCTTGTACTATCACAAGAAGATTAAGAAGACGACTTCCACCTTGCTTCTGTTTTCTTGCAAGAAAGCACTCGAGCTGCCTAACGTTGACTAGGAGAATTAAGAACAGCATCATATTCTATTCTATCTCAATGAATACAAGGAATTAAATTAGTAAATCCATTTTCCAAAATCAATTTGTTTAAGATGTAAAATATGAGCAGATAAAACAATCCTCAATTAGTCAAACAGACACTTGAATAAAAAAATTAAATCTAAAACCTGTGGTCAAACAAAACAAAACAAAATAATAATTCTATATAGATGTTAAGCTTATGAGACTTTGCGAGGAAGAAGTGTTTTCTTTTTCCTTTCATGTATTGAGTAAAACGCATTAAAATTTTCAAGCAGATGAGTCAAGTACATATTTTATAATTTCTCGCTCCTAATATTACGTTATTAAAATGAGAAAAAATTATCAAATACTTTATTATCAAACAATACATGTCTGTTCTTCTAAATTTAAAATAACTCTTAAAATTAAAAATTAAAATTAATTTTTTTAAGTCAAAGAAAACATTCATGCATTTATTTTAATTCGCGTTATCACATATTATATAGATACTTAGTATATAAAAGAAAAAGCGAAAAGAAAAATTTATCCAACAGAAATCTGGGTTAAAAAAATAAATAAATAAATAAAAGAAAAGCATTGAGCGGAAAACGAGATTTAGAAAATTCCTAACTGCGAACGGCAGTCGAACCGCGCAATACCTCTTGGACTGTCGTTTTACGGGAAAATCGAAAATCATAGAGTAGAGATGGCCATGAACATAAGTAGGCTAGTTCGCATCGTTCTTTGCTGGGTTCTGGTTCTTTTTGGAACCCTAGCTCTGATTTTGGTTTGTACGCTTTTTTAGGCTCTCTTTTTCCTGATAATCCCTTTTCTTTCTCCAGTTTAAGATGCTTATTATTGATTTTTTTTTTAATCAACTTTTTTCTAAGAATCGCTTAAGCGATCCGGGAATATCACTGGAGCATGATGAACATATGCATAGCAAGCTTCACAACGAGGTAAGTTAGCATGATTCTGTCACTTTTTTAGATGGTTCCATTTGGGTACTCTGGTTCTTGTGGATTTGAGATTTAATTGCTCCAACTTCAAACGTTGTTATTTTGCTTTTGAAATCTGTTTCTGTTGTTCATAATCTTATTTAGGCAAAACGTTTGGAGAATGCAGAAGAAGTGACGCACAAAGTTTACTTTGATGTGGAAATTAATGGAAAGCCAGCTGGTAGTTGTTAATTTAATTACACTTCTCGTTCTTCGTAATTGAGTTTCTTGTTCTATTCTTTTTAATATACTTTTACGAATATCCTAAGACTGCTTAGCTAGTAAATTCTTTTTGAAATGAAAATTTTCCGACTTTGATTGCGGGGTTAGCCTTCATAAAAGATCTAGTTTAACAGAGATTGTCACTCACAACTTCCAAATGAACTCAACATTCCCCACAAATCAAACCCCATTAGCTATGATCAATGCTTTTGTTGTTTTATGATCGTGTTACAGAGAACGCTTCAAAATTACCATCTTCATTTGAGCGATAGATTTGCAATTTCACGAACATCCTTAATCATATGGTAGCTGTTTTATGTATTTATAGTGAAATGTTAATCCTATCATGATTGTGATTTTGTGTAACTTTAGAGTTAGTTGGTGTCATCCCTTATAAGGAATTAGGACGTCCAAATACCCGTCTGTAAAATCGCCCATTGCCTCATCGGTAATCAATGCACTCACCTGAAGACTGTTTTTGTAAGGCTACCATAATCTGTCATATAGATGCCAATATGTTTCCTCTTCTCCTACCTGCTCATAAACAGTTCATACGTACTGTACTCAATCATGCTATCATCCGTATGTAAAGGCTCAATGAAATGGATTTATTTCTCAAATTAACTCATAGGAATAGAGCGGGGATAGCATGTCATTTACGATGCTAGGAGAATAAACAACCTACTTGTTTTGAGATATTCTTGTGGCTTCTGCTGCTCTTTTTCTTTATGAAATGTTTGATAGTTAATTTAGATTTTTCGTCCTCTTTGTCAGAGTAAGTGAAGGTGGAGATCTCATTTACATTTATCCTTATATTTAATGATTACTTATTTTACCCAAGAGATATCATATATTTGTTATTTGTTTCCTCTCAGGTCGAATCATCATGGGTCTCTTTGGCAAAATTGTTCCAAAAACAGCAGGTACTGTACTGAGTGTTAAGACGAAGTTTCTTTGTCTGCTATGTCCATTATATCTACTTTGATACACAAATTCAAGTATTTGTTTCATGTGTTTATCTTGCAGAAAATTTTCGAGCTCTTTGCACGGGTACCCAAGTAACTCTTTTTCCCTTTCCAGTCTTTTCTTCATTGAATGAGGATGAATGCCTATCCATGCCTCAGCATGTAGCTGGAGACAAGGATATGCCTTACTGTAATTTGAAGCTGAAGAAACTGTCTTAAAAAAGTTATACTTTTGTTTTCTTGAAAGTAACAATGGTAGTGAGATATGATACGAAAAAGTAAAAGGTTGATCAACTTCCCATAGTAGGGAATCTCAATGATGATTTCAAGAGTAAGTTTTGGTAAAGAAAAGAGCATTGCATTGTGTTGCATGCATTGACCATTAAGAGGGCGGGAGATCTTCATAGATGTCATCCATTTCAGTTGCGTCTGCTGCAGGTGAGAAAGGAATTGGAAAGAGCGGGAAGCCTCTGCATTACAAAGGGAGCACATTTCACAGGATCATACCTAGCTTTATGATCCAAGGGGGTGACTTTACTCATGGTGATGGGCGAGGTGGAGAATCAGTATATGGAGCTAGTTTTGCCGATGAAAATTTTAAACTAAAGCACACTGGTCCCGGTAAACTGTCGTCCTCCTTCTGCCATATAAAGAGTTTGCCCTTTGGCTCTCTCGTGAGGTTTGCAAAAGTAGGATTCAGTGAGAACATTCATTGTGAGAAACTTGTCATCTTTCTATATCTTCTTCCTGGCACAGGACTTCTCTCAATGGCAAATTCTGGACCAGATACCAATGGATCTCAGTTTTTCATAACTGTTGTAGCAACAGGCTGGTAAGTATCTCTGCTTTGCTATTTGAATATTTGATTTATAAAGTTAGTAAGATCAAGAGATACAACGGTGTAATTGTTTTCATATGATATTGAATCAYACAGAATAATCTTGAATCATGGTAATGTTGTTGTTGGTAGTTATCAAGTGCCTTCTGGTGCCCCGGGCTTCAGCTCCCTTATAACGTCTTTCTTGTTTTGTATGTCTGTTCCATTGCTTCTGATAGCATTTTCTGAGCACATTTATATAGTTCAGAAGCTGTGTGATTCTGATTCTGATTCTCATTTTCTTTTCCAAAGGTTGGATGGGCATCACGTCGTGTTTGGCAAGGTGCTTTCTGGAATGGATGTAATCTACAAGATTGAAGCAGAAGGAAGTCAGACTGGAAGACCCAGAAATGAAGTTGTTCTTGCTGACAGCGGTGAACTCGCCTTATGACTCTGTTGAATTTCAACACAGATTACTATACTTGTTCCTGTACCCCAGATAAGTTGCGTGCACTTTGCAGTTTTACGCGTGGGATATACTAGTTTCTAGTGTATCTTATAGGACTAGATTCCATCAAAGGGTTGAAAATCTTTCTTGGGCTCTTATGTAACTTTAATGGAGAAAATTGAATAATATGGTGCATCTCTTGGAGTATAGTCATCTCATTCCCATTTGTGTTCTCTTATTAGGAATTACCCGTTTCCCTTAATAGAAATATTCAGGCCTCATTCTACGAAGGTAAGGAGAACCTTGAGACTGGTCTGCCTAGGTAATTCGTTATTGTCGCTATATCGGCTTCTCTTGTACCAAAAATAGAGGGAATCTGTCTTTTTTGTGCTAGTTTGAGCAATAAGCTCAGTATGCTGTGCATTAACATAACTTGAGGGCATTGAAGTATCTCTCTAGCTAGTCCACATTTCTCCCTCAGTTCATCAACAAGAGTTAATCACACTTAAATGGATCCAAATAGGTATACAAAATAATGATTTTCATTTCATGCTAAGTTCACTAAATTCTAATTATGTTATTTTTATCTGCCAAAACTCTCAACTCCCTCTCTGTGATCTAAATTCTGATTTCTAAGACAAACAAGTCCTGCAATAGAAGACACGAACACACTACAAATGGGAAGATATACCTCACTCATAAAGCTCAGGAGTTGAAGAAGAAGATAAACTGATTATATTCTGGTATATGCAGCTCTGCTGCAACACCTTCCTTCGTAGGAAAAGATCAAAAGAAGTAAGCCTCAGAACTATCACAATTCACACACCTTCTCCATCCAAAATACAGTACTACATAGTTACACAAACTAAATTAAATTATTTCAAATATAATTCCACCGTAATGCACAGGGAGAGAAAAGATTACTGCAGGATTGTTCAGCTACTGGATTTCCCACTGTTGCTCTTCGACTGAAGCGAGGCGTCTCGCTGATGATGAACCATGGTGGAAACGTTAACAGAGAGATCAGAATAGAGTGAAACGACTTTGGAAATGTTTCCATTAATTTCCTGAATCAAAGCCACGTTTTTTACCAAATTATCATGAATCTTCGACTGGTGATTATCGTTGACTTGCTGAATCAAAACTCGGTTCCGATCCAAAACCGACTGCACTTGCTGGAAACTATTGTTGAAAGTCGACCACATCTCGGAGTCTCCGCCTTCGAAGTTTTCATCATCATTCCCGTTGTCGTCTTCCGCTTGAAAATTGCCGTTGAAGATATCGGCGGCGTGGCGGTTACTGGTAGTGGCGGTGGTTGTGAGAGAATGAGCTTTGGATAGGGTTTTGCGGTGGTGGCATCGACCGCTCGAAGTACCGTCCATAGTGGCTTCGTAGTCGGCAGAGGATGAATTGATAGGCGTGCCGTTGATATTCGTATAGCAGCATATATATACATACCAACAGATGCATACAGAGTGTAAAAGTTGCCGATCTTTTTGTATTCAGATTTTAGAGAGAGAGAGAGAGGAGGAGATATTTCCCCGAAATATTTTCTCGATCAGATAGAGAGAAGAGAAGGATGAGGTGAGTCAGCATGAGCGGTGCTGGTGTCGCTACGCGGGCCTGAAAGCGAGTGAGATGATATTCTTGCAGTCTCAATTAATAAGTGACTAAATTCTGCAAAAAAAAAATTAATATGTGATTAAAAGACTAATGCACCAACTTCTTTCTTATGTAGACGCATTTGATAAATTTTTCTGAGCTTTTTTTATTTTCTCTCTTAATTTATTAGTTTTGTAATTTTTCACTGATCAAATCTTTTAATTTTCAATAAAAAAAGAGATATTTAGTCAGTTCTTTTCCGTTTTATCTCTTAATTTATTAGTCTTGTAACTTTTAACTAATCAAATCTTTTAATTTTCAACAGAAAAAAGAAAAAAGGAGGAGGAAAATCGAATGAACGTAAAATAATCACTTTAATTTAAATATTTTATAAACTTTTTAATCTTCTTGCKTAATCTCAYTATGATAAGTAAAAAAATGAAGGTAGTCGTGATTAATCTTTTGAAAAAATTCATGTTAAAATTTTAAATTTGAATTTAAGTATGTATGAAATTGAAAATATTTAGTTAGATGAATCTTGAATTTATGATTTATTATAGATTAAATAATATTTAGTTATTAAAAAAAATACCTTGTTGCGTGCTAATATAAGGAATTGCCTGACGAGTAGTGAGTTCACTTTTCTAATTATTAGAGAAAATGTCAAAAACAAAATAAGGAAAGAGGACCTTACGAAGGAGAGAAAGTGAAAAGAAAACGAAGAAGAAGTGAGGACCACGCGCGTTGCGAGTAAGTGTTAATTAAATCCTTTGTCGAAAATATCTGTTGGAGGAATATGAATGGTCCATAGTTAAAAAATGAAAAGTGCATCGGACTTTATGCCACGTGGGAGAAAAGTGTGCTTACAAGGATATGAAAAGCTGCTGGCGGAGAAGACTAGTAGGGTCTTTGCCAGTTCCCTTGTTTTTACCTTTTTCTTTTTCACCTGTGAGAAAGCGTCTTTGTTTTTGAGCTTCGTAGAGATATGTACTTAAATTTTGAAATTTTAAATTGAATTAAATATTTTTTACTAGTTAAGAGGATGATTGCTTGTGAAGATCAAATATATTTGATTCTTTTGTTTTATCATTTAAGAGTAAGTGGAAAAAGTAATTATTTATATTATTTTTTCCTTTATTTCAATCAAATAACGAGATAATTCACATATAATCTGATTTAAAGTAAATTAAGAGAATATTTATATCTAGACGGATTCTCTACAAATGAGAATAAAGAAGAAACCTATACCAACCCAGTAAATTCTTTTTCATTCTGAAAATGATTTATCTCTCCATTCTTCTTTTTGAATTTCCCCTTATCCGTTAGCTAATTCAAAGATTTGATAGAAAGACAAACACAAAAATAAGAATCATTATATACTCATTCCTTATACCTTCTTTTTCTGCTTAAAATTTCAGCAATCTTTTTTCCGGTGAATGGATAATTCATCCTATAAGATTCCATAAAGGTTTTTCTGCACTCTTACCCTTTTTGAAGTTCGGAATCTCACTAGTTATTGGCAAAAGAACAGCTCGGCTCAAGCCTCTCTTCGCCAAATATAATTGCCGACGCTATTTTTACTGTACCTCTTTCACAACCATCCTAAAGAATGTAAAATAAAAATATACATTACATGATAGATTTTGAACCCCATGTTTCAAATTATAACAAAGAAAGTTACTCCAAACTCAAGTCTTAGATTGAGACCAATTGAGACTCAACTCGGGCTTGGCTTTCTAATTGGGTTTGTTAGGGCATATTACAAAACGCGAACAACCCAAAATTTATTTGAGCGCATGCCAAGCGTAAAACCAGTCTTAATTTGTGCCCAGCACTATACACCTGAGGACCATAACTAACCCTGACAACAAAATAAAGTTTAGAGGAAAGGACATCATAAACTCGAGCAACAAACAAATTTCTCCTACTGTATATAATTTTTGCCTACAGGCAACACTTTCCAGTTTCATATAGCTCGTTAAATCCCACATTTGTTTACTTGTAACTCTTCAATGATGCATATGTTTTTGCATATCTTCTGCAAACAACTAGAGGTACAATAGCAACAGAGGCAAAGGCCTTTCAATTTAGTCCCACTGGATTTTTCTGTGGAAAGTCCAGTCGGATGGATTCAATGTTGTTTTTCCATCAGAAGCCACAAGGTCATAGGGCGAGTCCTCCGAAAACTCAGTTGGCATGGATTTCCAGTGTAGACATGGAACCCATTCAGCCTCCTTCAACACCTTGAGTATCTCTTCCACCACTATTTTACTCCCCTCTTCAGAAAGATGCACCCCATCCCTGGTAAAGGAAACACTAGGACAAATAAGTTACAAAGTTAAACTGATCATATCATATGGCAGTATACTTATGAAACCAGATTGATTGCCAGCTCTCTCATTCTTTTTTCCTTTTTTCCCCTTCTTTTTCTTGTGTAATCTTTTAAACAAAGTACAATCTTTCTAGATTAAAATGCACCTATACTTCTTTTTATCATTTCCAAAATGCACGCTTGGTTATAACCGAAAAGTCTAACTCCTCTACCCTATGAAGGACATGTCCGAGAGAGTAAGAGGAGGAAGAAAAAGAAGCAGCAAAACCAATTTTTTCCCTTGGATATTTGGACAGCAGCACAAAGTCGGATCCCATAAAACAGAATAAGCATGCATGGAGTTGAAGAGTACTTCCGTTTTCAGTTTATTTTYTTTTCATTTTGTAGCTGCATGTGTACCTCATCATGATGTATGAAAGAGATTGAATATAAAGARTAGAAGATAAACGAGCTTACGTAAAGCAAGCACTCAACCAATCTTCTCGTTTCTGCATTGCAGTCCAAAGGTTAACAACCTTTATGCCCATCTCATGGCACAACTCAATGCAAGCTTCTGAATACTTTCGACATAAATCATTTGTCCGGACGAGCTCACTGAATGCTGAACTGTTTGGGAAGAGGAAAAAACAGATATTCAATCAAACTACAAAAGACTGGGAAATGAAGATGCAGGGAAAAGGACTTAGGAGTATGCGTAAGAAACTGAAGTAAGGTAGACTGACCAATAGTTCATATTACCTTGTATTTTCACGAACTTTGACCTCATCAACAGGTGGACAACTGAGGAAGATTAGGCGAGTTGACTCTGAAAGGCTCTGATTTTTGGATACCATGTTATATATCAGATTTAATACAATTTAGCTAGTAAAATTGAGGGGTAAAAGATCCTAAATGCATATCAAATTTCAGAAGTGGGGGCAATTGCACCCACTGAACTCGCGAAGCTACACTAACGGGGAAGTGAAAATTCAATAGAAGTATCTATATCTTCACCTTGTCAAATTTCAGAGAAGAAAATAAATCATCATGGTCTTCATAATCTTATATCATCAAGAACTTCCTTGCATGACAGAAAAGTTTCAAGAAAGGAATATAAACATATCAAGTTTAAGCATAAGATTTGTCTTCACATAACAAKCACTTTAAAACTAAATGAAACAATGAATCATTAAAAGTTACTCTTCATGCGTATTATTAAGTCAAATATTTTCCTTTAGTTTATATAATATATAGAGTCTGCTTATTTTTATTTCCTTGAGAAAATTCTATTGCATGCATTCAAGGTATATATTCCAAGAATGCTGTGATTCTTTTCCCAACCATGGTGAGGTAATATTTTGATGAATTTTGTTATTTTTCTAAATATTAGTAATTGATCCCACGTGAGCTTCCTACGACAAGAAACATATGTGAAACATCATGTGTGACGTGCAGCTTAGAGAAGTTTTGCCCATATACACTGGATATTAATTCATAGCTAATTCTTTTTATAATTCTGCCTCGATTCTAAAGAGATGACTTTCCACCATAAGTTACCATGAGATGAGTTGCAATTTTTCTCATGTTCTCAATGTATTCTGGAAGTGGTACATGAGGACCCAGTCCAGACGAATGTGGTCCCATCGAATCATTGCCACCAAAATAAACAATGACCAAAGAAGGCTGATTAGCAGCATCCTGCTAAAGCAAGAACAGGAAGCTACCGTTAGAACAGAATCAAATCCAAATTGACCTAAAAATAATCCATACCCCAACAAAATCACCAAATTTCTGTAAAATGTGCACTTTTCCCGATAATGGATTATCTGAAATAGTTAATTCAGTAGATATAAAAATAAACTTTTAGAGATAAACATAGTCCCCTTGCTAGGCCATCCACAGATGCTGAATGCATAGACCCTATTGTTGTCTGATGACAAATAACTTGAAAGTTTACCCAATGTATTTCACGTATTTTCTATAGAAGTACCAAAAACAGGCAGCAAAGATTACCATGGTGTTCAACAATACAATCCACAAAAGTAATAGCTAGACTTGAAATAAAAATACCTTTGGGAAAACTTGATCTAGGACCTGGACAGCACGCCGGGAGTTCCATCCATAATAACCTCGCAATACTATGTCTGCCTACAGATAAACATCATAAGAAAAGCAATTGCGTGAGAATTGAAATTTGTAGCTGCTGAATGCTGGAACCAAGCAGTACTTTAAWARTAAAAGCTTTACTGGTTATAGATCATCAAATCCCACTTTGTTCAAATCCTAAAGTAATCTAAGGCAACCTACGTGAATAGAAAATGCTTTTAGGCACAGGCCATTGTATGTGAATATTTACTAACCAGTACCTCAAAAGATGAGACAAATTTGGTTCTTGAAAAATACATAAAACAGTAGGAATGTAAATATATTAGATTGTCAAGAAATTAGTTACAAATTCAAAGTAGAAGTTGTGTGTTCTCCTGCATGAATCCAACCTAAAGTATAGTTCTAATAAAATGTTAAATAGCCAACCCAAAACCATATGACGGTAGGTGGAGAGGCTCATTTGGTATATGAAGCAAGTGTGAATACCATGCCCGATGAGGGGATTTCTAACATCTATAAACAGAGGTTTCACGTTATATTATGGAAACTTAAAGCAGAGTTAAAACTATGAGATACAAGTACCCCCAGAAAGGAATATGGTATGACACATGGAGGCAGTATGCTTCTCCATATAAGCAAAACATTCTCAAAAAGTATGTAAGTCTAGTTGACAGTTGACCCATATGTTGATGGAGTAGATTTCTTGATAATTGCACAAAAGTATAATTGATCACAAACTGCAGGAAGATAACAACAATAATTGCATGAATAAGGACATCTGCTGTTGATGATTCCAAGCCACTTAGGAACATTTATAACATTTCAAAGTTCAAACTCAAGAAGAGCTTCTAAAAGAACCTCATAGATCACAAAAACATTCATTTGATGCTTACCAAAAGACATCCAATTCATTATTTGATTAGTGTTTGCAATCCGTTTTATGTGCAGTGATTGAGGATACCCTGCACCAGTTGGAGTCTTCTATTCTAATTATCCATGCACCTCCTAGTTAACCTCTAAAAATGGAAGGCYAAAACAGAGTTTCTTAATTTTGCATGCTGATAAGATTCAATGGTAATTCATGGWGCCGTACATTCKTCAACATTGAAGTTCCTCTYCTTCTAAATAGGAATTTCTGATCCTTTTATCAGTAAATCTCTCAGAGAAGCCACACATTACTCTTAAAATGAACATGAAATCCTATATACATATATATGTAATATGTATGTACATTAGACTGCTAAAATGAAAGTAACACAACGGTATAGATTAATTACAAACAAGTAAATAGAAAAAGAGCGTACATTTCTAACGCATTCCATCACCGATCGAGCTCTAAACTCATATAAACATATAAACTGGACCAATTATATAATCCGAACCATTCGACTACCGGCAAAACTACAATACATCAAGTAAGATTGAAACCGCCAATTCCATTACGAAGCACTGAACGTTGTGAACAAGTACAAAGACAAAGGAGATGAGAAATTTTACTTTACGAGCATAGACATCAGCGAGGATAGCACCCCAACCGCCATTACTGAAGCTGAGCTGCACAATTGATGAACCGAAAAGCACGAACTGCGGTCTCTGTGGTCCTACCATCCCCTCCTTCCTCAGATTTTGMGCTTTGGTTAACTGAAACAAATAGGTTAAGAAGAAGAAGAAGAAGAATGTTGTTAACTGAACGCCACCAAACACATTGACTTGAATTAAACACGTCAATGGTAGACTAGTGACGAGCCCCACCTCCTCAATGCCGTCAAATTGTATACGTTGATTTCCGTCAGCGTCTGCTATGTACCTCCGGAAATCGTAGATCACGTTGAATAGACGAACCGGTAAGGGTAAAATTGTCCAGGCATGGACAAAGTAAATATACGTCGCATCATATGGGACTTTTTTCAGAAAATATGTAAATTTTAAATAGACATATTAATTTGATAAATTGGACGAGAAGTCCGTACACGAAAATTCCAACTGGATATCTTCGTGTAGTTGTAGCTGCTGACCTACTATCTCGGCTATCTCTTTATACCTCGAACGTCGCAATTAATTGTCAATACGGAGCTCTGGCGCATTCACTCTCATAAATGACCAATTAGCGCCCATACTCATGAGTCACGGACAGGGACAGGGACTGGTAGTCTTTCTTTTGGCTCAGGCCTCAGCCAGCTCAAATTCGCATTGTATTTTCTTTTTCCTTTTTTTTGCCTAATAGGATTTTCCAAAAGCAATGCGAAGAAAAGAAATCCTGTAATTAGAACTGTTAAAAGACTGGGGACCAGGGAACATGGCCTGCACAGCCGAAGTTACGGTTGGGTATGAATTTAACCGGATTCAAATTTTCTTAATCATTTCAAACTTAATAAAACAAGATCAAAAGCCCAATTCACCTAATTTAATTAACAGAGACCTGTCCATAATTCACATCTTTTAAATCACTCGGTTTCGTTTTTGAAGATTTTCCTCAGAAAAAGACACTACAGGAAGTAATATATCTTCACCAAGCATAGCCATCAATGCGTTCTGTTATGGGTGGCTCTTTCTTGAGTTGGACAGCTCTGCAACACGAGCTTTTCACCTATATTTATTTAATTTTGTCTTGAATGCCGTAGCTGGTTAGATTTCTTTTGTCATGGATGTTTTCTGGGTTCCTCTGCATACGCTAGACTCAAGGTCCTCTTTTTTCCTTGTCGATAAGTAGTTTCTAGTCTCTAGTAAATGCGAGGTACCTCGAAGCAGGAGATAATTTTCATTTTTTATTTGTTCAAATYCGAACTCTTGTTAGTAGCGGATTACTACTGCCAAGGTTAGTTGAGAACTGCAACAGCAATGGTAAAGGGGGAAGCTCTAAATGAGACTCATGCAGCAATTCAAGACTACGCATACGTACACCTAGTAAATGAGCACCTAATTATTTTCCATTCATAAAGCCATAAATAATCACCCAGCATCATAAGGATAAAACCTTAACTGTCCCATGTTCTATTCTATTCTCACAGCGTTTCCTCGTATATCAACGTACAAAGAAACTGTAGTATCGAAGTTTTACATCTTATTGAGTATTCACCCACTAAAAGAATATCATTACAACCCGCCAACGTCGTATGAATGACCCCTTTGGGGAATTTTACAGCGTAACACGCCCCAATAAATGCAATGATATACAACTGATCAACCTAACATAAAAAATGACTGTATAGGTTATCCTTCCCCTGTGTTTTAGATTCAAATGGACTTTGACTTTTGAAATGATAAATTCACAACTAACCTAATTTTTCAAAGTGTTATCTTTTGTTGATATAAATGTCACCTTGAAATGGTGCCTTAATTAGATAAAGACATCCCTCCAAGTGACGTCCATAAGCCAAAGAACTATTTCCTAATGAAATTTAAAAGCACCATTGGCAAAGAGTCTTAATCTTATCCTAAAGCACCCCTTGCATTGGCAATTTTTAAGATTAAGGACACAAAATAAGGAAAGAGATGGACGAAAAAGGCCTGTTTCCTGCTTCTGCAAATTGAGGCTTATGCTAACGAGAGAAAAAGTCACCCACACCCGAGAAAACCAGAGCCCCCTCGAACCATACGATTCAAACCCCTGCCCATCAGACGCACCCCATATCTTCTAGTTTAGGACAAACAATTGTTTTTGGCTCGCTGTGATTATTTCCTCCTCTTTCGTTGTTTTCCTTCTCCTCTTGGGAATCATTACTCGCTACTACTTTTAGCCCATGGATCTGAAGACCAATAAAATCGAGTTGATGACCCGAAGAAATATAATTAACACATTGCTGATCTGCTTTGCAATCCCAACAACAYCCCCTGCAGCTTTTCTGTGGAGCAAGAACCAAAATGCCAGGGAAACACGTTGCTGATCTTCCTCCTTTCTTTTCTTTGTTTAAAGCCCCAACGCAAAGGGCGCTTTAGAATAAATTAAAACGCCTCCTGCACTAGCACTTTAAATTATATAAGAAATGACTCTTTCAACTACGATGCCACTTGGAGGAGCGTCTTTATCTAATTAAGGCGCCACTCCAAGTAGCGTCTATATCAAAAAAGGTAACTCTTAAAAAATTAAGTTAATTACGAATATCATCCCAAAAAATCAGGTCATTTTGGTCTGAAACCCTGCTTTCCCCTCAGTCGTGAACAAGATAAGAGCCGCTTCATAAAAGTATCTGCTTCAGAAGATGATCGCAATTTCCTTAATGTTGATCATCACAGTTGATAACCTCTTTCATGAGATCAAAGATTCAAAGTTTTACGGATCTGTAAAAGCCATAATGCAATTRGCATTCTAAATAGCTGCGTCTCTAACAAAATCTTCTCCCACCAGACATCAATTCGWGTTAAAATTGACCTCTTCTGCCATGACTTGTARTCAATAACTGCCTCTGAAGAAACTCTACCAACAATCAAGAATGTCTCGAGAGAAGATCCTTGCATCTGTCCAAGATAGCTGCAGAATTAGAAGAGTGTAGTACTCCAATTTACCCGAGTTCAAACGCATTTAGTATTAAAGATGCTTGGAYAATGAAATAAAGGAGCTTAACCACAAAGCGAGAAAGAAGAAAATGGAACTTTTCCTTTTTTTTTTTTAAATTATTAATAGTTTTCATACCAGTGAATTACTAACTGCTCGTAAGCAGTCATTTGTTTTCAACATAAGAAGAATAACTCGGGGCAACCTCCTCAGAAGTTCTGTGATTTGAGAAAAATATTGAGAAGCATACATCTGCAGAAGGAATAGCCAAGTTAATAAACTGAAAAGAGATTGTATTAATCAGCGAAAGAGAGCCGACTCGACCACAATTATCCATACATTCAGAGTTGGATTGAGAATTAATTTTATTCCTTTTTCCACTGAAAAACTAGCTTTAATACTTGTCATATGGTGAGTGTCATGAGATTGTGCTGCTCTTTGTGRGTAGAGAGAATATTTCCAAGAGGTAGAGATCTTAAGTTGCTCCGAACATGCTTTGATAATTGAATGATATACTATAACTGATTACACCATTTTGTCTGTTTGCAAGGAGCACTATGTATAAACTGTGGCTTGTCAYTCAAGACACGTGCTGGAATCAGTTGAAACTCTTGAACATCGATACTTTCTGAAGACTTTCTTCTAGAATTTTTCTTTTCAAGATTTAAGAATCTAGAATTAATGTGATTTACTCCTAAAAGTTAGGTAGTTAGAATGCCATGAAAACTAGACTGCATGATAGTACACTATACAATTGCAATGATACTCAACAGAAGTTCATCAAGTCGAACAATTCATAAAGCCAATCACCTGGAGTTCAGGACGATCAGTGCCTTTGATTACCAGATGATCAACAGAAGGGTCTATGACTCTATCCCAAGGCCTCATTGTTAGAATGCCAGCAAATAATGCATAAAGATCATCTCCAGCACCCAATTTTACACTATTCTCCTTTATTGCTTTTGCATCAGAAAATACCAAACCCTGTAGCCACAATTTTAGGGTCAAGCAAATAAAGTCACACTAGAAATATGGCCAGGATTTATAGCTGAAACGTAAAGCACCTTCCAGAGGGATGCATAGTTGATTCTTGTGGACTCATCAAGCTCTTTGTACAGGCCATGATCCAGCAATATCAACTGTGGTTTTCTCTTTCCTGTGCATGCAAACATAATAAAATCAAGATAGGAAACATAACTAATGCCTTTACASAAAACAGACAACCTAAGCATCTAAAATCTCAGAAAGYGAGTACTCAGCACATTCAAAAAGTACATAAAAATTAGAAAAAAGCTGTATCTCTATACATAAAGTGGTGTATGAGGATCATACGTTCATGTTATAGCCAACGGTGGAAAAARCTTGAGAGAACTGATCATGATAGAACTCTCGGGATTAATATTTGCCATACACAGTGCTGCTAATATTGTCTGTTGCACGTCCTGTTTTACTTGTACAGTAATCTTAGGGCATGTCAACTCTTGAATTCCATTTAAATTCCTTCAACTCAACATAGTTCACTGCATCTGGATCACCATTAGAATTCCCTAAAACCCAATAATCTATTGTATTAGTGTTCCTTTTAAAAGATTTCTTGTGGGAAGTGCGTGTTTGTCTATCTCAGTAGTATTTCTTGTCCAGAAAAGGATAAATAAGATATGAGAATTTCTTTTCCCTCCAGTCTATCTTATGCATTTTATAGTAAATCAGTGCTCCTTACTTTAAACTTGGACAAGTTGGAGAAGAAAATCATTAACAGTATGAAGATGTAATCAAAAGGTGAAGACTAATCTTCCCAAGCTTAAACAATTTGGACAAGTTGGAGAAAGAAGTCCTTATAAATGGAACATGTAATCAAAAGACAGACTAATCTTGCCAAGCTTCAAAAGGAAACACCTCCAAGCAAAGTAAAAATATCCAAGCTTCACAATTAAAGGTCTCCAAGTTTCATTAGATATATTTATCAACAAGACATAGTCAGCAATGATATTTCAATTTCTGTCACTCTCCCCAAAAGAAAGTGRAATAGAAAATTGAAAACCAAAYGAAGATAAAATTAGTTGCCACGATACCTCAATCCCTTTATCACTCTGCCCCATTTTCCCCCTATCTTGATAAAGAATTCCTAAGACAAGTATTTTTACCATATTTCTGGACACAGATGTGCCAACTTACTGTTGTACCTCAGATTTATCGTCATCCTTCTGTAGCATTCCATTTCAGGAGTTGTCATAATAAGAGGGGCAACCTAACTGGCTTTACTTTTCTTTAAGCATATGCTACTGTGACAGCTAGCTTTAGAACTAATCAGGAACTAATTTCAGAGAGTAAAAGCAYTAAGATAACTGTTATAGTTTGAGCATCATTTTCTATGAACTCTTTGCCTGTAACAAAATCGATCTTTCATGTCTTACAATTTAGAAAGTGAAAGTAAACGAGCATTTCCAATGGAACAGAAAGTAAAATAGGTACAAGAACCTTCACATGAAGATAAATATTTTTGGGATAAAAGAAAGAGCGGAAGAAGAAAAAAAAARGTCTTAAACTTAATGTGTGAATGTCTTACCAAATATACTCCTATATCCAGAAGGCAGAGGGCGAATTAGTACATTGGCAGCATGTGGATCACAATGTACAAAACCATGTCTGAACATCATTTCGGCAAAAACTTGACTAACCTGCACAGGATGAAATGAATGTCATTTGATTACTGCTCCAAGAACATGGGTTTCAAAGCAAAGTTAATGTCAACAGAAATTTCATAAATAAAATATCTCACATTGATACAAATCTAGCCAATTTTAGATGAAAATTTGAGCAATTGCAGAGTCCTAGCATCCATAACATGAAATGATTTTTTTAAGCTGCTGAAAATACAGACGATATGGAAAAAATTTTAAGTGGCCAGGATAATCCAGTTAGCAATCCTAGGGCAGGAAACGAGTACAAATAAGCCACAACCAACAGATATCATAAAATGAAAACTCAGACAACTCTATTACAAATGATATGTAAGTATGTCCATGTAAGGGTAGTACAAACCCAACTCCTTGCCCAACAAAGCAAGCTAAATGGGAACAGGTAATAAATAAGAGTCCWAAGCAACAAGGAAACAGACAAAAAAGTAACAGGTATACAAACAGGGTTCCAGTTGGTCAATTGTGTCTGGATACGTTAACCATGATTAGTACTTTTAAAAAGTATAATTTGAAGTACTAGTTTCCACATGGCTTTCTCTGACTTTTTTAACCTGCTTCAAGTTGCACACATGACTTATTTGGGTTTTTTCCCCCCATTTTTTTGGCTTAATTTTCTGAAAACAGATAAATAATAAGGAACACGTGAATTCACCAGTTTTGTAACATCAGCAGGATGAACTCCAAGTCGTCGAATTGTCTTCAAATCATTTACTTGTGCACCATCCATAAACTCCATGGTTAACACTCTTGAGGTACTTAGCTTCCAATATACTTTTGGAGCATAAACATAGTTTGCAATACGAGGTGATAATTTCCTGAAGTTATCCATACATTTTACACTGTTCTTGGCCTCAACCAAAAAATCTAGTTCCTGAAAGCCACCAATACAGTCAATGTTTCTGAAAAAGAAGGACAGCATAGTAGGACATCAACTGAATATACCATGATTGCACACCAAAATTTAATAATATCGTAATATCATTCATGATTATATTAAGAGAAAGCTGAAGTTAGAAGGTAGAAACTGAAGAAATTGCAAAATGCATGATTACAATTTGAAAAGAACTTTTAAGCTTAGCCGAAACTGAAAGACAGCTATTGAAGCACCCTATTGATGTTTTCTGTTCTCTTCCCTCAGAATTTCCCCCATTCCATGAAATGTCTTTGCTAGCAAGCCTGTACAATGTCAACTGATGTCTGAAATATTAACAAAGTGATCTCCACCATAACTTAGAAGCACTTATCCTATCACCATAAGGCACTAGACACAACTATCCCACATTACATCTTCCTTTTGTATGACTTGGCTTACAAATCAAATCTTAGATTAGAGATAAACTGGTTGCTTCGGAAGATGTTAGAAATAAACTGAATGCATCGATATCAAGGAGAGCTTTCAGAAGATACACGACTTAAAGTCACAAGCTAAAAAAAAGTTACCATAAATGACAACCATATGCAGGAAAGGCATTTCAAGACAAGACAGATGTGCAAGTGGTGTATGCTTATCTTCAACTACTTGAATAACTTTAGAAGAGTGATTTTTTTTTATTTTTATATAACAGCACTAAGGTGGTTAAAAGAATGAATGGAAGAGGAAGAAGTAAACAGTGGCAGCAGATTAAGTTTTAGCAACTAACCTTGGGTAAACTCTCACGTACTTCCTCAACTAACCACCTACACAGAAATAAAAGAAAGTAAGGAAATGGTTGAGAACCATAAATTATTCCAAGAAATGTCAGCATAGTTTGAAATTTTTTAATCAATTTAAATTTCCTAAACAGTTTTAAGACATTTAACATGTTTCGAGGAGTTCATGACCAGGTAAATCTACTAAAAGGAGATCTGATTGGTTCGCAATTCAGTGGGGTGGTATGAACAGAAAGGATGGATAGGATCTTTAGAGATCAGTATATGCCTGGTGCATTACTTTGGGCAAAATGATTTCCTCTTTCTTTTTCTTTTTGTGTCATAGCATCTGCTGTTTTTGGAGACATCGCATTGACAGGTTTACAGAGGCATTATAAGGCTGCAATAGTGTAGTTTTTAATTTACTTTCTTGAGCATATCTCATCCTCTTTTTTTACTTCTTCTGTCTATTAATAAAATTCTTATCTAATCACCAAATGGAAATGCTTCGGTAAAAGTAACCCTGCTCTTGCATGATTTGTGGTCTACTTGAGTGCTAAAAACCTTTTTTGATGACAAAAATAGCTCGCTTACTATGAAGCAACAAAAATTAGAAGCAGGGTGAAACCATCTCAAAACCTGTAATCAAAAGAAGGAAACAATCGATGCAGTGCGTTCACAATTAACTCAACAGTTGCAGTGTCTGCAGCTGCAGTGTCTGTCATGTGAGTATGCTGGACCTGGATTACATGGCATAAACGGATGAATAATTTGTGCCTAGAGTATTAGTATATCTATCTCTTTCTGGTTCAACTAAGATTGGCATGTTACAAACCTTGACAGCAACTTTTTGACCATCCCGGGTGCAAGCAACGTGAACTTGTGCAAGTGAAGCACTAGCAATGGGTTCAGGATCAAATTCCTCAAAAATCTGTAAACAAGAAGGCCTGATTTAGTTCTCTGTCGTGATCAGGCGGTTAATATCGATCACTAAAATATCAAGAATTGGACAACAATAATCAGTTTCATGACATTAGGAAGCTACTCAAGTGTGTGAATACATGCCTCATCTGGTGTCCCCCCAAGCTCCTTCTTTACAACTTCACATACTTGATCATATGTTGAAACTGGACATTTGTTCAACATTGACTCCCTCATTATCTGGACGTACTCTTCAGGTACTAAGTACTCCTAAATAAGGTAAAAGATCAGGTCCTGAGGATGAAAGATTAAGGATAATATATCTATTAAATGACAGTTGAATATGGGAACGACTTATAATCTTTTTTTCCTTATAATAACCTAGAATGGAGAAAGAGTAGCATACCAATTGGCTTAGATGCTGTCCAAGCTTGATATATATTCCTCCATTTCTAAAACAAAGCTCTTGAAGCCTYCGAGCACCCCTGATGTGAACCTCATGTTTAACTTTTGACCTTTCAGTGCTTCCTTCAGGCAATCTCCAGAGTGAATATTCATAATCTAACATCACATAGAACACAAACCCATTGCTTAAAGGCAAATTCATGACTACAGCAATTCTCAAATCAACTAAGCGTTCACTGCTTACCAGAAAGCCTACATCAAAGAAGACAACAAAGCTCACGCCAGAAAGGCAGGGAACAGATTTAGGATTTCCATCCTTTTCTCTTTTTGGCCTAATTTTTTGTCTCTAGGATATCAGATCTTCTTCTTCATTTTTTTTTTTTTTTTTTTGGGGTATGACCTCCAGCTTAATATAATTTCTCTCATTGTCTTAGGCATAGTTGAGGCAACAACAGAAAAAGTAAATACTATTCCACAGATTCATCCCTATTTAATTTGATAGGCGATAAAGTGGTTAATTAAGAACTTATGAAGTAATGGAACTGATGGGCGATGAAGTGGTTAATTAAGAACTTATGAAGCAATGGCTTTCAAATGTGCATATTATGGATCCTCTTAAGCTCTTCTCATTATGCCTGGATAACTTTTCATAAACAAGAATAGTAGTTAAACACTTGAAGCCTCAGTACATAATAATTKGTAAGCCTCCACCAACCTTGAACTAGTAAATTCATAGTGTGCAAGTAATTTCACAATTTTACAAAACTAACTTTTAATAGTTCAAGCATCACAGGAGTTGCACAAACAAAGTTGGCTACGTAAAAGGATATGCTATTGTTCCAATGGAACCTGCATAATTTTTATTGAAGCTCTTTTCTCATAGGGTGATGAAATTTTAATGCAACATGAATTTTCCTTTTCTGTTTTCTCCCAAATCAAACTTAATGTGCTTTTTTACCTTAAACCTGCATTTTTTCCATTTGAAGCTCAATATGTGAAAAGAAACCTCCAGTCCTTTATCCACCTCAATTTTGCAGACAAGCACTAATATTTTCCACTAGTTGGCTTTCCTGCCTCCTTTCTTTGTTTCAATTCCTCCAAAGTTTTAGCCTATCCTGCACACCCCCAACCCTTCTGTCCTATGAACAATTAGGCCTGAAGCTTTTATATGGGAAACAAGACAAATACAAAAATCACTTTGGAAATATTGCAAAAGTGTTCTTTTTCTAACTCGACAAGAACTTAATTGATCTTCCTCTCGGCGAGGGAAAAAATAAAGCACTACAGAACAGCCTCAGCATGAACTGCCTGCTGATTTCTCTATAATAATGAACTTCTTAAATATGAAGTTCTTCTATCTCATCTCCGATGGTGAGCCTAAGTTTATATACATACAATCATAACCTGAGAAAAACCATATGAATCATCTGACAAACCTAGATCAAAGGCGTGATAAGGGAAATCAGAGACACCAAACTAAAAGTGGTTTACTCAAGCCAGCATATTATAACTCATCAGGATACCTCAACAACTGTGTTCCTATTTTCATACAAAGAAAATAATGGTACGTAATCCTCACTGGACAGTTGGGGGAATGCATAGATTTCAACTGTATCCAGTGCCTTCATCACTTCATTTCATTCCTTACTACTTCTCTCGTGTAGTTGCTTAATAAACCACATTACAGTACAAGAATTAGCACAATTACAATTTTAGTATACATGATTCTAAAAGATAATAAAAATGCCATATCCATAAAATTCGTATGTCACCGTCTGCTTCAATTTGAAGCCATTTCAAGGAATCAAACTCGAACCTACTTGAGTGAAGCATAAATAGTATTAAATATTCGCCCGTTATTTAGGATTGGAACAGAGAGAGTACCGAATGCAATGGTAGCAGCGGTGAAGGAATCCCGGAGCAGGCGGATGGGAACGGTGGTGGTGAGTTTGAGAGCGCTAGCAGGGTCGTCGGAGGTTGCAATCAGAGCGGCTCCGGCACCGCCTGCCGCAGTTGTGGCGGCCAGCAGCAGCTTAGTTTTGGCGCGCCAAAGAGATCTTACAGCCATACTCCTTTTTCCCTTCTAGCTGCTTTTTCTCGTTTGGTTTGGGGGAACGAGACAGGAACGTTGCTTTATATTGACAACTACGAGCCAGATGGGCAGAAGTGCCATTTCGCTCGTTCTCCTTTTCCTCTCTTTTTTCTTTTGTTTTAAATTTATTCCGCCTTTCTCTGCATTACCGGATTTTCCGTTTTTCATTTTTATTTTGAGAAACTGACGGTGGAATTTGGGATAGGATTGTCATTATAAATTTAAGTATTTAATTAGATAAGATATTGGTAAATTATATGCGTTAAATATTTGCAATTTTATAAAAAATAAATAATATGTGTGATATAAATGTTTAATACACTTATCTATGTATATCAAATTTATTTAAATATTTTTTATATTTAATATTTAATTTGTTAAAAAGTACTTAAACATTTGTTGTTTTTAAACGAAAGCTATTGTATTTAAATCTTAATTGTCGTTCATTTGAAATTTAGAAATAGTTAGAACAAGAAGATAAAATTCCTCATCCTATATATATTTATTTTTATCGTAAAAATTATTGATGGAATATGTGTAAATTATAAATTTAAAGATGTTGTACTCTATATTTTAAAATCTATTATATTATGATTCGTCAAAACATGGAGCTACAATATCTTTTTATTATTATTTTTTTTTTTTAATGTACCTGGTCAGTTAGATTGGTCCAGGTTACAGGTCGTGGATTAGTTTCAGCTACATGGGGGTTGGGCAAGTAGGCATATTTAAGAGAGACCAAATTAGTGGTTGTATTTTGGACACAACCGAAGAATATGATGTGCAACTAATGTGCCGAACAAAGCTGCAGTTTTTACCTAACCGAAAATCCTATAAAACCGTGTGATTTTACTGATTTATCAATTTTATAATTTGTAATTGAAACATACGAAAATAGAATTTATGGTTCGCATAACAAATAGCAATTCCAGAGATGTTGTTTGAGTTAAAACTTTTATGTAAAATTATAAATAATATAACTTATTTTTACTTTGAGACTTAATATCTCTATATTGATAAAAATAACTTGAATTTTATTTGTAAAATATAACTTTGAACAGAGGTAAGATCTGACCTAAACTTCTTTTAAGATGTGTCACAAATAAATTTCAAACATGGTATATTGTATTAATTTAATAATTTACTTATTAACAGTTAAAATTTACTAGATTATAAGTAAAACATATTTTAAAGAACTGAATTATCTCGTTTATCATTAAATATTTAGCAAATCCCATAATCTGAGTGGCTTAACATATTTTTGGGCCCAAAAATGTCCTTCCGCTGAGAAACTACTAATCTAACATTGCTTTTGGGCTCAATCCGAGCCCGTTTGATTGTATTTGCTGGTAATTGATCTTGAACATTCCCAGGTTGGGCTGGTGAGGGTAGAACTCAAACCTGATCTGGACAGCAATGCGGAGAGTCGGATGACTACTGCCCCAAAGTAAACTTGTTCAGTATGCTAATTGGATTTGGGCTAACAATTTGGGAATTCTAAATTGTGTGCGGCCTGCTCATACAGCCCAAGTTTTTTTTCCCCCCTCTAAAAAAGAAAATTCTTGTAATGCAAACTAAAAATGCACAAACGATTTTTGTTTTTTTTATTTTACTAACAAAGGTTCATATATTTGAAATAAATATATGCAAATTTAATAACTTCATATCCGTGAAAAAATAATAACTTGATAAAAATACTTTTTACCTTATAAAGATATAAAGTTCGCTTTTATATATATTTTATTTATTTATTTAAAAATAAGAATAAATAACTAATTTCATATCCAATCACTATAAATATTGTACATATATGCTTACTCGAGACGTCCCAAAATCAATCAAAGAGATATTCTTGCTTCCTACGTTTCCACTTCCTTGATCACTAGTAAGTAATAATCAACTCTACACAGGATATGAACTCCTAGAAAAATCTGCTCCATCCCGTCATTTTCCTTAGCAAGATGACAATCTTAAAATATAACAATGTTCGAGGATTATTTGTTCCTTTGGTCTGTTACATCATCTCTGATGTCTAACTGCAATCACTCCAATATCCAATATTAAAATCAAATCCTCCTATTTCAAGTTACTAAAGTSACCTCTCTATATTATAGGAGCTAAACCATGAATCTTGAATAATGGTTAAAAATCTTCTAATATATCCCTCATCACACACACACTTTGTGATAGGATAATCGAAGTTAATAAGTATATAATTTTTTTAAATCTTTTTTTTTTTTTTTGATTGAACTAGCATAGTGAATAATACATAGTAAAAAATATATTAAAAGATCGGTTCAACATCAATGATGTCACTTAGTGTCCCCATATCCCAAATCCTGATCCTGAAGTGAAATCTTGATGGAGAAATTCATACTGAAACTCCTCAAAAGCTTGACACCTTTGATTTGGAGTGGGGCAAAGATAAGAAATGTCGGTTAAGGTGGGGCAATCAAAGCATTAAAAGAGGGCTTATTAAAATTATTTGTGTCTTTTGTGGAAGCTTTAGATCAATATGTGTTTACTACCAGGGATGTTTCGCGTGCTTAACTCTTCTCCGCGTGTGAATGGTGTATGTGGATGGGAACAAAGCGTTAACAYTCTCGTCCCTTGAGTGTCAAGAAAAGTATCAGGAAATCATGAATCATTTTATGAGTGATGATGAAGCTAATATTCCATTCTAGTTTAATTTATACATGATTAAGCACGGAATTAAAATTTTAATTTTGAAATGAAAAATTATATTTTTGAAATAAAAATGTTATATAAATTTTTAAAAATATTAATATTACCAATAACTTTAAAAAAAGATTTAAATGAGCGATTGTCGTCCCGTATCCTTAACTTCGCTCTTGTCCATAGTCCAAATAATGCTTTAAAAAAAGATTTAAATGAGCGATTATCGTCCCGTATCCTTAACTTCGCTCTTGTCCATAGTCCAAATAATGCTTTGTCAGATTTAGTCCTTCAATTATAGATTTTTTTTCCCCTTTTGACTAGACATCTCATATTTTCATTTTACGTGATTAATTTGAATTTGATGTGAATTATATCCGTAGAATTTAATGATTAATCAGAGCTAATGATAATATGAATTTATAAATATTTTCATATGTACTTTGCTAATCGAATCATCGGGCTAAATGATAAAACACTGAAAGAATGTTTTTTTTTTTTTTTTAAATTCAAAAGTCAAGGTTTCGGAATATATTCAGAACAACTTCCAGGAAGAAAACGAATTTCTGAATCTCACTTTGACTATAGTTAAGAAAACGGCTGCTAACCGCTCGGCTCGCAATTCCTCCGTGGAGAAAACGAGTTCTTGGAAATTGTTACATTAAAAACATCGAGGGATCTGGGAGAACCTCAATTTTCTGTCGAGTACCTACTCCCATTCATGCTTAAGATATAAAAAAAAAA
>MEJB01000021.1:2519264-2689121 GCA_001752375.1 Rhazya stricta | reverse complement strand
TATAAAAGTTTATTTTCTGATTGGTATAATAGAAAAGTATAACATAAAATTATATTAGAAATATAAAATTTATTTATTAACGATATTAAGTTTCTTTACCTTCAAAGTTAAATGAGATAAGTAATGACTAAAGATATGTTAATATGTTCTTATTATTTRCGTCGAGATATGAGGTATATGTATATTTACCTTTTTTAAATTTCCTTTTCTTTCCTATCTCGGAGAGTTCTAATAAATTTGATACATGAGAAAATTATAACTAAATTCATTATATCACATCTCTTATCAGATGATCAAAATTTGTTACAAAAGTTGTTGAGAAAATAGCAAGCATAGGTGTTGTGCGTGGATGTGACACATGGAATACCATCTTGATATTAATTTAATGAGGAAATTGGTTAAGAAGTTTAAGAATTAGGTAATGTCGTTAATTCAAAGAAGAAAAGAGACGAATTAAGCCAAATAAAAAGCAGGCTCTATTTGACCGATAATTTTCCGCGTGTAAAGTTCCAACTCCGAAGTCGTTGTCCAAGACACAACCAGTCAAAACATCGAACCTCGTCCACCCTCCTTCCCAGTTGCACCTTCCACGACTCCCTGTCTTTCCCCTCTCTCCCATTTCCTTCCTTCAACCTCCATTTCTCTCCTCTTTTCATTTCATTTAAGCCCTATTTTTTCCCTTCATTTCCCACCATCATCTTCTTCACTTGTCAGCTCTCTCACACTTCTTCCCCGATCTGTGTCACAAGGGGTAGAGACATGGGTTTCTTAAAAGATGAGAAATCGAAGAGAATGCTAAGATGGATTAAAACTCTSTTCGTCTTGATCACTATGTTGGTATCACTTCTCTTGTTTTCAGCACCAATTCTTCTAGTTATCGCCGACGCTCTTCTTCCATCGGCACTCTTATCCGCTTCGTTATCTCCGTCATCTCTGTCTCTCCAAACACTTTCATCTCATTTAAGCAACTACGACTTCCGGTATTCCCTCATCGATATTCCTCTCATCTCCATCATTAGGTCTGCCGTCATTCTATGTAAGTAAAATCAAGTGATCAGGCATTCTTCTTTTCTTTTATTCATTTGTTTCAAAAGATTGATTTACGATTTTTCATACAGGTGTTTATAGCTTATGCGATGGTCCGAAGCTATCGAGAGGGCCGTACTTGAGTATTACAACCGCGTTCTCWGTGTCGTCTTTGTTGTTCGTTTCGTTTAAGGCTTCCTATMTGTTTAGTCACTGGAACATCGAGCGAGGAGTCTATGCTCCGGCCATGGAAGRGGCATTGTTTGTGTGTTCGTTGGCTTTGGCGATCGGACACYTAGTGGTAGCGTATAGAACGAGTTGCAGAGAGAGGAGAAAGCTTCTCGTCTACAAAATCGATGTTGAAGCTGTAAGTCAACTCATCTACACATATCTCTCTCTTCGATGAAACAGGGATTTAGCAAACGACTAGGGACAACATAAAATTCATCTCAAATTTTCAAAATTGTTTTTCTAAGTTTGAATTTTGCGTAAAGCAAGCGAGAAAAAGAAAAAGGAAAACAACTGATTAAATGATGTATATAGAAAGAATAAAATGAGSTTGCCAAGGTCTACAGCCGRTTTAAAAGACCCAGTYACACTTSCCTATTTGCCAAGTTCTMGTGGTTGACCTCTAGTTCTTAGGTAGAGCCGTCTTCTAGATAGCCGAATGAAATAATAACCCSAGAACTTTTAGGCAAGTTAGCTAGGAATAGAGTGCATTGTGGTTCAAAMTTTGGTTGCTGAAGACAAGAAATATTTGGCAACAGATCACCCTAGAATCTTGAGGTAGTCCGGCATAGATGTCGTACTTAGAATCAATTCCTTCGGACCATGAACTTCGAGAGAACTTTCAAACTGAAGTATCAAGAAATCCAATAAAACAAATTCACACAACTCATAGGACCTGGTCATATTCGCCATTTGGTTGTCTGCAGGCCCTGTAGCCATCCCAACCGTGCTGCCAAATGCCCTAGAATAGAGCTATGGTTAGGGGAATCATCCGATTCAATATTTTTGAACTGGTGAAAAGGGGGCAGGATATACTATTTTTAACATTAAAAAGCGATTATAACACATTTTATAAAGGAGAATAAGAATTGAGTTGAAACTTTCGGTTTACGCGGAGAGAATAAATTCCTCCGATCCCCACTGCGTTCATACGTTTAAGAAACTAATGCAAATGTTCTTATGCAGGTCTCGGCATGCAAGAATGGATTCCCTAGATATCAAAAGTTACTCCAAGTAGAAAGACTCAAGTAGAGATGCTCGTGAATTCTATTCTTGTAATTTTCATCAAAACCAAATTTTTCCGATCCCGGTTTCAGGTAATATATAGTTTTCTTCCCCCTAATAGTTTCAGTTATATAATCCTAATTCACACACAAGAGTTCAAACACGATTCCTCTAATCGGAGACCATGTGCAGCCACCTCAATGGCTGCTATTTTGACTATTAAGAAAAGTACAACTACCCACCTTTGTCACATGATTTTTCGTTCTATTGATTACTTTGTTTTTGTTCACAACTAACCTGGAATTGTCTTTTTCAGGTTATCCAAAGGAMATCTGTAATCGGACCGTGTCCCAGATTACATAATACACATACCGGCTCCGGTAACTGGCTGTCTGTGTATGATTGTGATGGCGCTAGTCATTCAGTGATGCAGTATATATATCTATAGAGGCAAAGTATATAGGAGAATTTTGACGATGTTCATTCTCTTTCTTCCCCCATTTGTACAGAAGTTTATCGTTTATGAATCATTGGCTATTTCAGACGACTTTGTCGCAGTTTAATGATCCCGTCAAGTGTATTACTTCATATCATCATCATAATTAATTGTGTAATAAATAAATCTCACGAAATTTAAACTAATAAGATATTGATTCTTGCATCTATACAGCAGATTAATGGTGGATGGATAACAATAAGAAATGGTCCTACCAATATAAGCGAAGGGACAATCGTGACGTATTCAGCGACGCCGATGATGAGGAGATGTACCCAAAAGTTGAGGGGTCCCAATGAAATTGTGAGTAGAATATTGCACGTCCGGCTTGTCCAAGTCTAACCTAACATGTAAAGTAGTCCTACATTGATGGGTAAACAATTTAACTTTCCTTTTTCTTTTGTTTTTGTCTTCCATCCTCAAAATGGAAAGTACGTACTCTTCAACTTTAAAAACTTATCACTCTATTAAAAACTTCCGTCTACGCATTTTCGGAGGCATTTTAGTCATTATAAATTACATATTTAGCTTGATCATAAATTTAAAGCTTTTTACAGTTAAAGTAATAAGTAATTTTTAAGTACTTAATTTATAGTATTTAGAAAATATTAAAATTCAATTTTTTAGATAAAATGAAAAAAAAGAATTCGCGTTACATATGAACCTTCTTAGATGCATTAATGAGCATGCCAAATTGGCCAGTTGGCTGGCAGGCTTGAGTCTTGGGACTTGGATAAATACGTTAGAAACATATTCGGCTTCTATATTCTATTGTTGATGTCTTTTCGTTTTTTTTTTTTAATTTTATTGTAATGCATTTGGTGTATATGCATAATTTTTGTATATATGTATAATATATGTGTAATTTTAGTGCATTTATTAGATATTAAAATTTTATTTTAGCAAACATATGTAATGACCATATAATTCTACATTTATTCAGTACATAATTGAATGATTTTGAAGGGTTTATTAGTCAATTTAAAAATGAAAAATACATTTTAATTTTTATCCTAGGAGTAGTTATTCGCACTTTTATAATTATATTAGATACTAGATTAGATTGCAGGCATAAATATACGTTCTATTCACTCAAAAGTCTCAAAGATGAAAGAACTGCCACCTGGAGTTTTAGAGAAAAAAAAAAATCCACTTTATTTTTCGAATTATGAGGGCTAAAATGCTCTATTGGAGAAATTGAAGGACTGTCCTTGCTAATATTCGTCTTACATAACAAAATTATGTCGTCATAAGACCACCGGTTTTCATAACACTGAGCGCGGGGCCGGGGAGAAGGAAACTATGTCGTTTTTAAAAGACGATGAAATCCATTCCAGTTCAAAAAAGTACGACTATTCCAGAAACCACCAATCTCCGGGAAGATAAGCGTTGTTGCTGAAGCAACACTGAGCTAAGGCATCTCAATCTAATCGTTGAACGGCTAACGGCTGGAGAGAGGAAAGTATGAGATTCAATTTTGACTTAATAGAAGCTAACAGCATTGACGACGGCCATCAATCCCTAACGCCCTCATCTCGTGCAACTACGAGGGAAGACGTTCAATGGCTTCCGCTCCAAAACCACCCTCTTTTCACTGGCGCTAATGGTGGCGTCTCTTCTTCCTCTTCGTCCTCCTCTAAAATGGTAAAGAATCTCTTGGCATGGGATGGAGCTTCACGCCTCTACTTTTGGGACTCTCAGAAAAGCTGTCTTCATCGGATATCGGTTAAATTGGGCGAGCCTGATCCTGGTTCTGTACTCGCTGCTGTCCCTTCTAAGGTACTTCCCTGTCTCTCCATTTACTGCTGGCTTTCAGACATCTGCTTATGCCACAATATGTTTCTGCGACATTATATGTTAATGTACCTTTTCGTGAGAGCATTTAGCCCTACTTCTTGGATTAGGTTCAAAGAATCTGAGTTCTATTTTACTCAGATTCCACTTGAATTCTTCTCAGCAAGTAAAAACAGAAAAACAGAATAAGAATAAGAGAAAGCAGGAGAAAAATGGAGAACCTAACTTGAGAAGAATAATTCTTTCATTGATGATTGAAAACATAACATACAAATGATCTGAAAAGGGCTATTTATAGCCAATAAAGCATACAAGATTACCTATCAAGAAATGTAACTAATTCAAGAAATTATCTAACTAATTCTTGAATCTAACTAACTCTTCTTGAATGTATATTACACAACCGTATACTGCCACTATAAAGGATTTCTGCAGTCCCTTTTTCATGTACATTTCTTCAGCTGCAACCTTCTATCAAAACAGGCATTGCAGCCCTCTTTGCATTATCCTTTCATCAAGCTTCTTCAGCATCTTTAGTTTCATTCTTCTGCAAATGCTTCTGTAGCATTTGCAGCCTCAATCCAAGCATCCGATCAGTCTTCTGCAGCTTTGCAGCCTCATTCCCAGCATTGCAGCCTCACTCTGCAGCTTTGCAGCCTCATTCCAAGCATTGCAGCCTCAAGTCTTCTTGTTCTGCAGTTCTGCAGCTTAATTGGCAGTATAATCTTTCATAGGTTTATAAGTGGTTCATGAAATTGGCATTATAGGGATTTAGCTGAGGAAAAGGAAAATAATTCAAGGACGACGGCATAAGTGTCCTTACACCTATGCAAAAAAATTAGTGCTTCCTCCATTCTTTRTTTTGTTGTTGTTGTTACCTTTTCTTTACCGTTAAWAAAGTTGCAGGAGTGGAGCTTTATGTCCTACTTTTGGCCCTTCAGTTAGATTTTATTTCCATCATGCTTGCTGCTATATCATTCACTAAACTTTGTAATTTTCTCTTCTTTTGTACATACAAGTGCGTGTAAATTATATACATGCACAGACTGAAGAGATGGCTATGCCTCTTAACCTATCTTGAAAGTGTGAAAATTTTCAAATTGCAACTTAATGTGATTGAACATCAACCTTTGGACGTAAGTTTACAAACTAATAAGGTTATTATGGAAGAAGAAAGTGAGCAATCATGTCTTGATGGCGTAACTAAACAAGAAAAATAATGAAAAAGATCAATTGAGTTCATGGCCAATGAAAGAAATAGCAATTGCTTCTTCATCCAATGGATTGCTTGTCACATTAATGGAAGCGAAAACATTAGGAAGTACTCACTCTGCATTTCTAAATAACTTCTCTATTCAAATACATTGTTCATGATACTTATGAAACTAAATTAAAGTAGTTTATTACACTTCTTCTATGGACCTTTTCATCCGGATATTTTTGGTACTTTTCAAAGGTTTTGCAAGCAGATGTGCAGCTTGATTTTCAAATTCACAAAATTTCCATCAATAGGAATGGATCAGCAATCCTCTTATCAGGTTTGGAGGGTTTATGCATCATGTATCTCTATGGACGGACTTCGGTAAAGGAAAATACCACTGTTTGCCGGTATGCACTGAACTTTGATCTCAAATAACACTTTTTTTACCATAATCACTTGCTCCACCGAATTAGGGTCATGATATTTCAACGTGAGAAATTTTCTTTGATTCCATCCTCTATGTGGCTGTACAAAATGAGACATGGGAGTTTATTTCATAAGTCTCACTAAAATTCGCATTTGATCTTTTTAAGATTGCTATCCTAAGTCTCACTACAATTCACATTTGATCTTTTTAAATTGCTATCCTGAATCGACCCTGGAGTTTGTGCTCACCTTAAAGCGCATGGTGTATTAGAGAGTCCAAAGTTTACCATTATGCTGCCTAATTAAAGAGTCCCTGGAGAACACCATTTATCTGATTTTGACTAATCTCATTGATTTCACATCATGTAATTAATTCTTCGATTTGCTAGTTTTAGTACGTAAACTTGCTTTTGACTTTATACTTTTTGATACTTTCCTGCAGAACTGTTTCTGTAGGTTCAGAAATCTACTTCAACAGAGGCAATCTTATCCGCACCTTACAAGTTTCTTGGCACCCCCATAGTGAAACTCATCTGGGAATCCTTTCTTCTGATTCAGTTTTCAGGTATCAGTTGCTCACTATCATTTAAAAGAAAAATATTAATCTCTCTTATTTGATGACTTGATGTTTGTTAACCTTTCATTTCATTTCTGACTTCTTCTATTCCACCTATTTTTGCAGAATTTTTAATTTATCTTTTTCTATCCACCAACCAGAGCAGGAATACTATTTGCAGCCTGTTGAGCGTGGTAGTTCACATAGTGCTTCATCAATCTGCCCCGTTGATTTCTCCTTTGGGGGCAACCATTTGTGGGACCGATTTACTGTAAGTTAAAATTATTCAAATTATTCTCCAGAGGCAGAATACTAGGACTCACTGTAACATTTGTAGCCCCAATAACCAYTGAGTAAATTGACGAACTGGTGTGAATCAGTGATAAGGATCATTGTAACATCCATATCTATGCTTGTTAACTTAAACCAGTATCTGGTGATCAACCATAGTTTTTGCATCCCAGTTCATGGCATTCTACGTCCACAATGGGTTCGCTTTTTCTTCCAGCTTCATTTTATCAGAATCAGATGCATCTGTTTTGATTCTTATCTTTTCTTTGTTGGGGGAGTCTTGTGGGGGTCGGAGGGGTTTTTAAAATCCTTCATTAACATTCTCAATGCTTTAGCAACCAACTAGTGGAGCCCGAGATTCTTGACATACCTATCTTTTGCCTGTCATTTCATTTCTTATTATTTGTATTTGCTTCTGTTCATTATGCTTGTGAGTCTTGAACCTTTTTAGCATAGTGATTCTATGTTACTTCTTTTCTATTCTTGCCCTAGATATGTTAAGTACTCTATTCTTATATAGTGTTTCAAATGTCTGGTTATCTGTTTTCTTACAATTGGATAATTTCTTGTTCGTCTTCTATTTATCTAAAAAGAGTTTCTATTTTTCTTTCCAGTATGTGAATGAATTTTGCATCCAATTATAGAAATTTTGCTGCTCTTCTTTATCCATAGGTTACACCTCTTGGTATCTCTAATGAACATGCTTGATTTGAGAGGTTTGCGTGGGTAACAAAAATTTTATTTATTGTGCAGGTTTTTGTATTATTTAGTGATGGATCAACTTACGTCCTCTGTCCTGTTGTTCCCTTTGGAAGGTATATGGTTTGTTCATGCTCAAGCTCTTCTCATTATTAAGAGTTGAATAGTACCTCTAATGTTTTTCTGATGTCATGACATTGATTGAAGGGGCATATATTGTGCAATATAACCTTTTATGAGACAGTGGACATATTAACTGCAGATTCCTGATTATGAAACTAACATATGTGGCCTTGTTGCTTCAATTTAACTGCAGTAATACTCTTATTCCTTAATGTGTCTGTGATTGATATGTGTGATGGTACATTTTATTTCTTGAACTAAACTTTATATATCACATTTCTTTAATTGAACTGCAATCATAATCTAATTTCGCAATGTATTTATGATTAGTATGTGCAAGTACATTTAATTTCTTGCACTAAACCTCCTATATAAATTATGCAGAACATTCATTTCCTGTGCTAATGATGGTTTTAATTGGAGATCAGCTGAAATTCATGTGCTTTAACCTATGAACAGTGTGTACAAATGGGAAGCATTAATGGAAATGTATACCGACATGAAAACYGTTCGATCAAAGTCTACATCATCAAAAGAAACTAATAATTCTGACATGGCAATCTCTTGGTTGGAAGGAACATTTCCCGAATTATCTCGCCAAACAGTAGAGGGTGGAAATCTCTTTGCTCTGAAAGCTCAGCCTTATGCTTTCATTGACCATTCCGTGTCGTTGCAGGTACTTTTTCCCTCTATTTCCTGTATATTCCTTTTGACTACCTTTTTGGAGGTTGTTTCCACAGCTATTGCTGTACAATATGGGCGACTGACCTTTTTAATTCAGTCAGCATAACTCAATTATGGCTGTTTTCCATCTTTCCTTGAAGTGGATCATATAATTTCTTCTTTGTTGCGGTTTTAAAGTTTTACCTGGCAATTGGCATCTTCAAGACCAGATTTGATGTTATTTTGAAGTCTTTGAGGATCCAAATTTCCCGATATAAAATTTCTAAAATATTTTAAGATGCTTAAAATTTAGCTTGAATTTCTAATATAAAACAGTGACTTAGAAGCTAAATGGGGGAAAATACTGTTGGCTTTCTTTACCAACTGACAATTTTTCTTGCTTTTGGCCTTTTTTTTAATTATTAAAAACTGGTGTTTGTACTGTTTATTTAAGCTGTTTCATTCGAGACATATCAGTTTTTATTCATATGAGTTGCATATCATTTGCATATCAAACTTACATCTGCTTATTGCTGTCCTCTTAAGGTTTTGGGTTTGGGCTGGCTTCTGTATGATTGGAGAGAGAGATTGTAGATTGTGCCCATCTGGAAGTCTGGAAAGAGAAAGTAAATAATAACATTCATTGTCTTATACTTGGAAGGTACAAGGAGGGATGTCAAATGAACAGAGGGAACTATTACTGGCCCAATTTTAGCTCCCTTTAGTGTGGAAGGACTTCTGGAAGGAATTTTAACAATTTGTTTGCATATACCCTAATAATAACTACTCTTTCTTCCTTTTTTAATATATTTTATTTTCATGAAATAGAAGATAGTTGTGTTCTGCATCAATGGAAAAGTTGAATTTTCTGACCATGCTTTCTTGAATTTTGAATTACATGAAAGAATTTTTGTCCTTCTTTCTGGGTTTCATTTTGTATATTTTAATGCCAGTCAATGGTCTTGATGATTTTTTATGGTTCTGTATGTTTCGCTTACCTCATTTACAATTAACTGAAAAGTTTTCCTACTTCACAACATGTCTAAATCATAAATGTGAACATATCCAGGGGCCTCTCCGTAACTTATGTGTTGGTGTGAAAAATGATTCTCAAGTTACGGCTGCAGAAAGGGAAGGTCGCGTTGTTAGTCTTATCTACAATTTAGTGAGTAAAGATTCAGTTCTTGTAACCGCTTGGAGCAGTGGGCAATTACAGATAGATGCCTTAGCAGATGAGATACAACCAGTCTGGACAGTTGGTGGGCAACCTCGTCTTATTGTTGATTCATATGGTCGTATGGTTGCTGTAGCTATGATTTGTGACTCAGTTTCAAGTGATCTCGTGTTGAATTCTGACCAGACACCTGATCCTAATGMTTGGTTAGGCTATCCGCCTCCTTTGTTAAGGTTGGCTATTGTAGATTTAGCTCTACCAAGAAAAAATAGTTATTATGTTGCAATGTTTATTGATCCCCTTATGCCTGAAAGGATATATTGCCTTCATGACGGAGGAATAGATTCTATAGTGTTGCATTTTCTCCCTTTCACGAGTCAGACAAATGGCAAAGAAGGGACAAGGAAACCTCCATCTGTGCATCCTGTTATCAGTACGTACCAGGGAGATGCCTCCTCAATACCTGCGCTTTGTGGTTTCTTGGCTTTAGCTGATTCATTTGGTGATTCATGGACTGTGGGACTCACATCTTCCTGGGAGTGTATTGTGTTGCAGATGGACTCTTGGAATTTAATGCTTCCGCTTGTAGTTGATAAGAAGAAACAACCTATTAGCTTGGAAGACCTCAATGATATGGAAAGTCCAATGATTATTAGCAAGGAACTCCTTAGTGGCCCAAAATTAGTACTTTTGCCACCATCCTCACCAAATCTACGCTCTGTTGCTGCTGATTCTATAGAAGGTCGATCAACTCTTCATCAATATTTCAAGCTTTTTCATGAAAATTACATGGAATATGCACACAAGGTAACAGCAACATCTTGCAAACTCATTTTCCTGTCACAGTTACTATAGTCAAATATAATTCATCAGGGTGGTAGCGTGTAAGAGCTTTATCATTCTCCTTCCACATGCTACGTAGGGACATGTGGCACTTTTAGCTAGACTTTACATGCACAGTTTCGTCAACCATGTTATTTCATCAAGTATAAGCTAGATTTTGCTCAAGAATTCTATGCTCTGTTACATTCTAGATGAATGGCATTAGAACAAACTAGAGGATACGGCCTCTGTTTCTTAAGTATGAATTATGCTTCTGTGAAAGTCATGAGATCATAAGCCATAATTTCTTCACCAGAACCTGATGATGATTCAATATCTGAAAGATTATCTTCTTCTTCCCATTTTGTCTATTCTCGAGGGGTAATCCCATTCTGTGACATTATTGTTGGTTCTTTTCTGCCCCAGTTTCTGTCTGTCTGGGTTTGTGACTTCTGTTTTGCAACTTCTAGGTTTACTTTGAACTCCAACATCATGCGCCTCATCTGAAGAAAATTATTGATGATCAGCATTCTCGCTTGCAAAAAGCTCAGAGAAAGCTTTTAGAAGTTGAAGAGAAGCAGGAAAAGATAGAGGGCCGGATTGCCAGTGCAGTTCAGTTTCATAATGCCCTGGAAGAGCGRTTAGTGAAATTGAGAAACCTGCCTGGGACACACAAGAAGCCATTGACAAAAGCAGAGCGAGAATTCAAGTCCGAATTAGGTAGTTCTTTTTATTTTATATTTCTTTCCCCTGTTTAGATATACTTGATCCTTTTATTGCATGAACTTTTCCTTCAAAAACCATCTTGACATAAAGTAAACATCTTTGCAGACATATTTACTGGAGTGGAATTAGATGTGTTGCATTCTACCATTCAAGCTGTAAGTGCAAGGTTGAAAAGACTCGCGCCTTCTACAGAGGCCAATTTGTTGGACAAGAGGAGCCGAATCACATTGACAAGGAAAAGTCATATACCAGAAGGTGAAATATCGGAACTGAAATCTTCACTTGCAAAACTCTCTCTGATCAACAGTGAGAATACAAAGAAGGTTAAGCTTGTTGAATCCGCCTTYAGAAGCCAAGAGGCCAGCAGTTCTCAATAACATCATGTTGCAAGCTTCAATTGTTAGATTTCCAAACACCGTTTGTGTTTAAACTTGTTGATTTTGCCTCCACTAATTTGCATACGCCTATTACATGAATAGTTTGATGACGCGTAATTAGAAAACTTTTGGTATATTTTTTTGAATGTTCCAAAAGTTGGCTTCATGAACGTGGTACTTCTGCGATATTGAAAGGGGGAAGAGCGAGGGATACTAATATATCCGAGGAAAGTACTTTTTATACCATATTTGTATTAGCTCCAGACATGTCCTCAACCGACTCGAAAAGGTTCACTCTTAACTGTGCATACGTATGTCTTCCATTTCCGCTAAAAGTTTTCTTCTCTAATATATTGTTATTACCCATCAGTTTGGAAATTTGAAGGGAAATCACATCGAGTCCACACTTCAAATGGGACTCTGCTGGATGTACCTCAATAGATTAACCTCGTTCTGATGCTGAAAGTAGGGCTGGGCCAGAGGTCATCACTCATTCATTTGCATCTGTGCTCTTATGATTATGGTAATGCACTAAGCTATATCTTTAAATTTATTGAGTTCAGTACATTTTGCTGACTACGATCTTTGATTCCTAAAATTTCTAGAAGACATTCTTTTTGCTTCTTTTCTTTACATGTCTTGGGACTTGGGTATACTTCTTGGCTGAACAATGATCGGATATCGTTTCTGTGTCCTTGTGGTAGGAAAGAATAGCAACTTGTCTTCTTCAGCAGGAACCCAACTGTTCAACATAATTCACACCAAACGAGTCAGTTTAGACATCCCGAAAATGACAACAAAAATAGAGAAAAAACCTTACCAAGATCATACCTAAAACGAGTAACCATGTGATGGAGGAAAACTGATAGTCCTACTCTGGCAAGCTCATATCCTGGGCAACGCCTCGGGCCTCCACCAAATGGTGTAAAAACATTTACAGGACTTGTCCCTCCAGAGGTATTCATCTGCAATAGCACAGAATGTATAGCGCGTAAGAAAGAATCAACCAGCAGTTACGAGAGCAAATTCAAGAGGGTTACCTGCCACCTCCACGGATTGAAAGAACGAGCATCTTTAAAATATTCTTGATTCAGATGTACAGCACGCAGTGAAGCAAATACCTTCCATCCTTTTGGGATAGTGTAACCTGCTAAGATAGCAGTTGCTATTCAATACTGGATAAGGGCTACTTTGAATTGTTCATTCATATTTGAAGTTGCTTCTCACCTTTTATATTGACATCTGTGATAGCTCGCCGAAACACGCCGCTGATTATGTTAGCAACACGAAGAGTTTCGTTTACTACCTGAGATACCCATCAGATTTGATGCTCAGTTAAACATCATAATCAAGTTCCCGACCCGTTTGTACATATGTCAACAACTTACACATTGAGTGAAAGGCATGGATTTGTAGTCGTCCCATTGCAAAGCCTCCAATTTACCTTTCCTTGCTCTGATCTCATCGTGTTCCTCCTGCATAAAACAAAAGGCAAAATAAAGAATTGTAGACGTATAGGACTCTGGCTCTACGATTGAGAAATTTTGTCCTTGAAGGAAGGTGGTATGTGACAACAAGAAGGTAACCTTATGCTTACCAAGCTTAAAATAATCTGGCTTTTTTTTTTTATCTTTTTGCAAATGAAAAAGCTATAAATCTAAAGTTGTTACTAGTTGGCTTTTCACTTAACAACGTCGCCATCTTATCTCAACGGGACCAAAATAAGACAAAAACAACCACCTTAATTGGCATCGTGAATACTACACATTAAAGCTGTTCAGCCCAAGAAATATAGAGCCCTCAGTAGTACTCAAATTCCCACCGTGAGACAGACGATTAAATTCCTCGAAAGGAGCATCCTTCCATTGAAACCGCCAGTCCGACAGAATACACAGAGGTAGCTGATGCGGTTATAAAGCTGCTGCAATTTTGTGACTTGAAAGTCCTAAAGACCAAAAAAGAGCTGCAAATGTCCTTTACTTTCCCCACCAAAGTRGTGATGAGTCTGACAAACACTACGGCTTAGGCGTGCAGAGATATTGTTCAGACATTGAGGGGATGCATCATTTTGTCCAGTTCTACTAAATAGAATTTCTAGCATCCGTCGTTGTTGTCCCGTTAACCCTTTTCGCATATACTTTTGACTTCAAACAGTACTTTCAGCTGGCCTTTTGACCATCATCTACTCTACTCTACTCTACTCTACCCTTTCACTAATTTCTTGCAGCGTAGCAGCAGCAGCAGCCGCTCAATTTCCTAGGGACCCTTCTTCCTAATTTTCATTAATTCAAAATGTGCATAAAACTCGAGAGTATGTACTGAACTAACCATACACAATGCTTTTACCCAACGGAGATCCTACTAACATACCATTCATTTCCAGTTTTCAAACATGTTGGTATTTTCGTAAGACAAAATTTGTGAAAAAGAGAAAGTGTTCAACAGAACACATGCGAATCTCGGAGGTTCTTTTCTCATAAACGTCCAGAGAACTCAAGATAGTATAGCAAAGACAAAGCTGTGACCCTAACCAGCTTTGAGAGAACAATTTTTTCCATTATGATGAAGAAAAGCAAGTATAGTCCAAAGTGAGACGATCACCATCACACCAGAAAATGGAGTGTTGATTTTTCTCCTCACAGGAGAAAACTAATTCATCTCTTGCCAAGAAGATGGTGCATCAAACAAGGGTTCTAACCTGAAAAGTCTAAAGTATCATCTTCCTCACTATTATTGCTACAATTTTTTTCGGGCAGTCTTTTGCCACTATGCGGAAAAGATGAACTATTCAATATGAACTGAAATTCTCCAATACCAAACAAATATAGAGCTAAGTCCATTAATTATGATTGAATAGGTTCACCCAATATATCTTAAGTTATCAAAATCAGACAAGAAAGATCATCACATGTTCATTGATAATCCTTCATCCACTTCAGTCTCATTAGATACAAATTTGACCATCTTTAACAGTTTGAGCATTCGAGTTTTTTCTTCTTCTAGACATAAACCCCCATATAATTTGGAGTAAATCAAGAATTCAAGGATTTTTGAGGAAAATTTCTCCAGAAAACCCATAAAAGATATTGAAAAATAGATATCACTGCATGTTTTGCAGTACTGACCTCCCCAGAATTTTCTAGGACAAGAATTTAGATAAGGGTATTGACTGCTATCATTTTATCTAAGGGCAGGAGAGGAGGCCGACATGCTTGATGGTGGTATATGGCCCACAATGAAGAGTCATTTTTATGTAAATATATACGTAATAGGGAAGAAAAAGAAAAAGAACCCCCAAGAAGAATGGTAAGAAGAGGTAAGAGTTAAGAACGAAGAGAGAGGATATTGTACGCACCTTGAGCTGAGCCAAAGCCCGAGGAGTCTCAGTAAGGAATTTTACAGCGAGAGTCATTATGGTAGAGGTAGTGTCATAGCCGGCCACCAGCAAAGCTAGCAAGAAATCCACTATTTCCTCATCGGAGAACCCTCCCCCGTTACCATCTTCATCAAACAAAGCCCTCAACATGTCATTCTTTCTCTCACCACTCTCGCTCTCTTTCCTCCTCTCCCTCACAACCAAACGCAGCGCTTCCGCCACCTTCGTTCTAGCCTTCACAAATATACACAAATATAACATTGTTCACGTAGACAGAAAATTTACAACAAAAGGAAAATGGGGAAAACAAGATTTCCTCGCGTCCCATCGTGAAAACTTTCCGCTGTCATTTGAAAATCATGGACGCTAGCAGGCGATATACGGGCTTTATGGCAGAAAATATAATATACCTGGATGGCTCTGCGATAGGTGCTGGAGAAGAGGGGGAAAGGAACGGTGAAGAAGCCTTCAATGACGAGCATGTATTCTTTCATGAGGTTCTCGGTCCATTCACAAGGATCAAAACTCATAAGCTGCTTCACTGTTAACTGAAACGTGATCTGCAGACATAAGCAATAGTCATTCTTAAACCCTTGAAAAATACTTGTAATAGCGCATTAGAACTGTTGTTGTAGCAGTACATTCGTTCTTTATAGAACCTTCTAAGAATAACCTGACAAATGGAGTGTGAGAAGAGATAACATAATGCTCAAAAGGCAAAGAGAATAATTACTTCACACACATGCACATGTTGCTTCATCCTCTAAAGTCTAAAGCTTCTCCATTTTTATATGTTCTAAAGCTAAAAAGAAACCCTTTTCGCTGTGAGTGAGTGTGTGTGGCCGCACACTTTAGTGACACCCACTAGCCATGGAAATCTGACTCACTTGCTTCTTTTCCCTTCCAACGTGAATGATAACACAACAAGCAGACCCCATGAAACTCAAGTAAAACGTCCCCAGTGGGGTCTGCAACTCTATCTGTTGGATAAAGTTTGCTCGGCCGTTCCAGGGCCGAGTTGACTCAGAATCTTGAGTACATGAATTTGATGATTATTACCTTCTTAGCTTCGTCCATGAGGAGGACGCGGCCGTTCCAAGACTCCATGTTTAGTCTCACCAGCCTGTCTATATCAACCAACAAATGGTCTTTAATGATGGAAGAATTCGCAAAACTCATGGTTAGAGAATGCATTCTCTTGTGAAGGCTCCCTCTCATGAGCAGAAGCGAATGCCTCCCGAGCAAGTTCGATATCGACCCAGGATAGCTGGACTCGAAAAGCTTGCCTTCGTTTTGCAAGATCAGCCTGTTGATTTCCGGGTCCGCCGAGAAAACCGTTGGTTCTCCAAAAACATGGGTGGTGAAAACGCTGCCAAATTTAGAGACCCTGTCATCTATGAAAGGCTCAGGGTTTTCGGTCTTGTAGGCTGAGATAAGTTGAAGGGTTTCTCCAAGCAAAGGGAGACCGAGGTTCCCCGGAGGTAGGCGGCGCCTGCGGCGGGTAAAGTGGGCGGTGGTGGTGCGAAAGAGAAATAAAATGAAAAGAGAGAAAGAAAGAGAATAGAAAACACAGAGAAAGATGGCCATAGAGTCGGAACCCATAACTTTGAGAGTTGAGAAAATCACATAAAGAATGGAAGTGAATGTTAAGGGTATAGYGCAATAACTGATATAGAGAGACTAGTGTGGGTTTGTGTGGTTTTTTAAGGTAAATTGACAGCGTGAGAAAGATATTGGGGCCATTAATGGAGCACACGGGTGGGCATGACTCATTCAGTATRTCTGCCTATCCTGAAGTAAATCTAGGAAGGAGGGACCGGGGTGAGTGGTAGGCAGTGCGCATATTTTTCTCGGATTTATCTTTTTCTTTTCGTGTCCAACATTTTACCATTTAAGTAACTACCGTTTCTACAAAACAAATGGAGGTAGTTGATAAATAAATCAATAAAATGAAGAGATAAATCTCCATATTTATGGAGGTATATTAGGTTCGGATAAACATAAAATATGGATTATATAAAAAAAAAAATGAATTCAGTTGAGTCACATAAAAATATCGAGATTAAGTAAATTTCTATCGAAATTCTTTTTTTATCGTTTTACCTAATGTGAATAAGGGAATATATTCTGAGTCTAATAATATTCATATTTATACCTTTTAATTTTTTAATAATCAAKATACCTCCCGATTACATATGTAATCGTCTCTTTACCCCATTAATTCCTCCAATACTAACATAAGACTAAAGAATTTACTTCAAGATCGGTGAKGGCATTGATATTCTAATCAATTTTCTATTCCCAAGTGATAAATGGTGTACTTTAACGGATTAATAMATTACATATTACAATGACTTGTTATTTTATTTCAATGCTAAAAGAATATTAACCAAAAATTTCAAAAAATTGATTATTAGCCTTGTACTTCAAAATTGATTGAAATAAGAAAAGATAATTAATCTAGAAACGTAGTATTAATTAGTAGTACTAATATTTGGCTTAATCCCGATGAAACAAATGATGGGATGGTAAAAGGGGGTTGATTTGTGAGTGGGGATTAATATGCTTTTATACAATGATTAGTTGATAAGAGTGGTCCTCTCTTGGGGTATTCGGTTCTCCACTTACCCGACATTCTTTAAAATTTGAATATTGGACACATTTGGGAATTTGCTCCCACACTAAATAAGAAACCATCACCTATCACATTTGCCTTTCTTTTTTTTTTTCTTTTAAATATAAATCTGATATGTCAGGCTTTTAGTTGATTAAGTTATCATGTTATTTAGTTATATTTAACTGGTTACGATTTAAATTCAATATTARCACATATATACTAGCAATGTATAATAAAACAATAACTTTTTTGAGTTTTTAAGATTCATTAATATTTAATTATAATTATTGTTCGAGCGTAATCAGAGTATGATTGACTTGACATGACTCTTCTCTTTGTATCAATGAATACGAGATAAATAAAGATAAGAAAAAAATTAATTAGTAACTGTATACTTCATTTATCGTATAAAAAATTAACTTTTTAAATTTCATAATTACAAAAAAATAAAAAAATATGACTGATATTGATTTAGAGAGACCTGCAGTTATTACTTTACTAATATAAAATAAAAGGGCCATATAAAGTTAATAAATTTAAATTTTAAAAATAAACCATAATACTGCCTCCAAAAAAAAAAAAGAAGATAACCATAATATTGACAGCATGGAAAGAATTAAAGAGAGAATTTAAAATGGACCACGAGGATTAAACCCCATTAAGTCGATGAATCAAAAAACGGACCACATTACCTAAACAAATCTTCAATATTTATGAGAAGGGGACCAAAACGATTCAATTCCACAGCTGGGAATTCATGAACAAAATGCTACAATTTCATAATTTTATTTTATCCTAATTTGTTTCTTAATCACTCCTTGAATTAAAGAAAAAGAGTTAAAATATTTTATTAATTAACAAAATAAAGAGTATTAGGAAGAATTTTAGGGACCCACTTTTACGAGTGAGAAGTTTTTTTTTGGGGGGGGCGGGGTCTTCTGAGGCAAAAACAAAAAAGAAAAAGAAAATAAAGTTGCCAGGAATGAGATGCTATTAACATCGAGGGAGGAGAATCATAAGGATGACGACACCAGTCAACCGGGCTGCTAAGTCAGCTACAAGGCACGAGGAATCGTTACACGTGCGCGCTGACGTGCCTGACAATAGAGAGAAACACAGTGATAATATTACTGTAAAAGAAAAAAGAAATGCCGCTACAGTCACTTCTGAACCGCACGGATGGACCTAATCTGTCAGCATTCCACGTGTGGTACCTTCTTCTCTCTTAATTACTGTAAGAACTGTGTCGGACTATTTTTCTTTTTTATATAAATACGATTCAATTCAAATTTTATTTCTTATAGTTCTCTACMTTACAAATTAAATATATAAAGAAAAAAGGTATATTAAAAGATTTGAACATAATTAAATACATGACATTAATATTTCACCATGAAATAGTTTGATAGTGAATGGATTTTTAACGTTTTAATCATCAATAAATAACATAATTAAATACATGACATTAATGATTCGTCGTGAAATAGTTCGATYGTGAATYGATTTTAATTTTTTAATCATCAATAAATTACATTCGATATAATAATACAAAAATCAAATCATAAAATCTTTAATTGAATGGATATAAAAATTAAATCACTCTGAATAAATATAAAAGTCAARAAATTAATATTATTCAATTACGAGTAATTTGTTGGTGGTTAAAAATCCAATATAAAGCTTTTCCTCAGCCGAATCCGGTCCATGTTGATTCGAAACTTGGTAAAATACTTTACACAAGATTCCTCGTAAAATCTGCAAAATAGGAACTGGACCTCCACAACTTGCTCATGGATACATGAATAATAGATCAAGTGGTGTAGTAGAGGAGAGGAGGATAATGGTTCTTGGCAGGGGCACATGCACTTTTTGGTATAGGTGTCCTTTAGGTGAAACTGGACGTATGGCTAGTGTGTGCGTGGGGTTAGGCAAGTTGTGATTAAGAAATCAGAGCTGCTGCAAGTTGTTGAGAGAGAACTGAATGTGTTGAATGATCTCTGGCCGACCTCTGGTTCAGTGAGGAGGGCTCTGCGTATCCATAATGGCTTCCTTCCTTTTGAACTCCTTCCTTGCCATTTAGGGATATCTGCCCTTCCATCGATCTCGGTTCCATCTCTGGACTCTGGTTCAGTGAGGGATCTGCTTATCTCTTCAAAATTCATTTAAAGRTCATTTTAATGTTGATCTATAATATACATTACCTTATAATCAAGATCTATGCTATCGTACTTGAAGGCAACAGCATCCTTCCAAACAGCCATGTGAGAATATTTTGGATTTTGGGGACTTGAAGGGCCATATACCCGGTGGCATGGCCGTCTCTCCTGCCTTCATTTTTCGTTTTCCTGTCGGTTTTGTTTTTCCTTTCCGTCCTATTCATTATTCATTCTAATTCACTTCACTATAGTATTCATCATTGGTGATTGGACTTATTAGCTTATAATGAATTGTGTGTTTCTGTGTGTGTTTTTTTTTATATTGTCTTCTTGAAGATATGRACCTTAAGGTATCTTTTGTCTTCCTCTGAATTTTACCGTGGTAATTTTGATTTCTGATACTCGTCCCCGGCCGAGTTGACATTGAAACGARGGATTTAGGTACTAGAACAATTATGGAAGACCAACCCATTCATCTTAGGTACAAAACTTACCTCAGAGCTTGTTCCCGGGTTCGGTCCGAAGATTATTAGCATTTTGTATTTCTTGCATTGTCGTTTGGTACTATAATTCGATTCTTCAGATTATTCCATATTGAAAATCATCTAATGGTGAAATTCTTTCTCGTTTAATATTAAAAGAAAAATTTATATCAAGAATATCTCTTCTGTAAATTAATTGTTTATTTTGAACATATCAAATATATAGTAAAATCTCTAATACGAATCATGAATTAAGTATAACTTAGATRGTCAACAACCCAGAAAAGCAATGAGAAAGTAGCTAGAAAGGGAGGAAATAAATTATTAGGTATATGGACAGAAGGGAAAAATTGAAAGTGAACAGCTGCGCGAATCACTGCGACAAAAAGCCGATCCTGAAGGASAGAGCACCGGAAGATTCACACCTATGAAATGAAAGACGCCTAAAAGTTGTTGGAACTGACATTGAAAATGATTAATGTTGGAGAATAGTAAGCAGTTTCAGCGGTTCAGATTCAATTACACGTTAAATCATCATTAACAGTAAACTCACCAACAAAAGGGAACCAAAAGGAGAAAAGAAAAATTATCATGCAATCGACCGTACACAATTTAATTAGTTCTTTAACTTTAATTAAACGAGAAAGAGAGTAGGATGGAGAGGGTTTCATTCAGCTTCCCCCCTTTCTCTTTTCTACTCTAAAATGATGTCTGCACTTGTTGTAGTCCACTCGTGCCTGTCCTTTGGCAACCATGCGACCATCACTTTCTTGCTTTCCGGCGACAATTTCCCGACACCGTGCACGTGAGCRTTGCCATTAATTTCTCCTCCTCCTCATTTGGTTTAGTTCCATTATTAATTAGTAAACGATGATCCTTCTTCTAGCTGTGACTCAAAGGGGTTTTCTCGGAGCTAATGATTCGTTATAAAGGAAAGGGGCATTATATACACTTTTGTTCCTCTTTTCTCAGGTAAAGATCACAGATAAGACTATTAGTAAAGAATAAAGATGGTGTCATGCAGTCATTATGCAGCACTATCATCATCACACACACTGTTTTTCATGGAGACATTTGTATGCTAATTACTAGGCCGGCTTTCATGTGTATCCATTTTCTGTGGTGGTCGATCGATAGAACCCTGTTGCTAGTTCTTCCCTCATCATCATGTCCAAACTTATATAGATCAAATGACCCTTTTTTCCTTCAACTGCTGAAGATCTGTACTGGTATTTGGTCATATGCATGTTCAGTTTCTTGAATCTGATCAGTAGAGATGGAGATAAAGCCTGCATAGTATAGAGGAGAAATTGACTTTTGTAAGCTGTATGATCATACTGTGATGAATGCTATCGTGGCTACCTCAACAGACTTACAAACAAGCAAATCACCGATCATCATTGAACTTGCATGCAAAGACAAGTGTGTCGCCGTCNACACTTTTGTTCCTCTTTTCTCAGGTAAAGATCACAGTTAAGACTATTAGCAAAGAATAAAGATGGTGTCATGCAGTCATTATGCAGCACTATCATCATCACACACACTGTTTTTCATGGAGACATTTGTATAGCTAATTACTAGGCCGGCTTTCATGTGTATCCATTTCTTGTGGTGGTCGATCGATAGATCCCTGTTGCTAGTTCTTCCCTCATCATCATATCCAAACTTATATAGATCAAATGACCCTTTTTTTCCTTCAACTGCTGAAGATCTGTATTGGCATTTGGTCATATGCATGTTGGCTTGAGCTAAATCTTCAGTTTCTTGAATCTGATCAGTGGAGATGGAGATAAAGCCTGCATAGTACAGAGGAGAAATTGACTTTTATAAGCTGTATGATCATACTTTGATGAATGCTATCGTGGCTACCTCAACAGACTTATAAACAAGCAAATCACCGATCATCATTGGACTTGCATGCAGAGACAAGTGTGTCGCCGTCGACTTGCACCATTGTTTATAGTCTATGCACTCGAGTTCGTTTCACATGTCATGTGCATCTAATACACTCCAATCACTATTCTATAATAAAAACGTTCAACTTTTTATAAAGAAAATGAAATAAATCTGACGTGTTTGTTATTATTTATTATTATCYAATTCAAGCATAATGGTTTAATAATTATTTTTTTAGTTTCTAAAGTATGTTAGATTAYATTAGAATATTCTAATCAATAAATCATAAATTGATATTGAATTATTATTAAAATATCATTCTTATCCTTATAATAAATAAGAGAAGAGTTAAATAGATGAGAGAAAATATATTAACTTATGATGTTTGTTTAAAAATTAAATAAGAATACATATATCAAAATAAAATTAATTATTCCTTAAAAGTTGAAATGTAACATATTTCTAAAAATAGAAAAAAAACCCTATCATGACATACCTTTTAAAAATGGAAGGAAATTTTTTGAAGACATTTATGACAATAAAAGAAGTTATAATTTACGATACACATAATACAATTGTTTAAGGCTCAATTTGAGATTATTGTATACAAAAAAATGCACGTGAAAATGTTATACTGTAAGAAAAAGGGACTGCTTATAAAATTAATCAGTGTTTCATAAAATTTTTGTGAAAACGATTATGTTCCAATAAATAAATAATTAAGGTATTTTTTAAATTATTAATTATATCAGCATTTTTATCCATTAAAAAATAGATTCATGCTTCCAGTAGCTACTTTTTCGAAAAACTTTATTTTATAACTCTCAATATTTTCTTAGCAAGAATTAAAAGTACATTCGCTCACTATTTGTCAACTTTAAAGAGAAAACCAACTATGTTACTTTTTAGATTGAAAAAGACCCTAAAACTTATACAAACAATTTGTTGCGTTTCCAGCACGTATACTCCTCGAAAAGCTTTCAATTTTATCGTTTTATGTAATTATTCGTAAAATTGAAAATTCATAAACCCATGTCAGAGTGGGCCAACTTTATAGGCTACTTGTATCCTTTTGAATAGAGCCTGAAAAGAAGTGAGGACTCGAAAGTCCCATTCTACTATTTGGACCTACAGAACGAAGACCTGTTATTTACATGGATATTCAGTTCCAAAGCTTCGTCGTAGACCTTTCTTAATTGGAATTTTGGGCTTCTTTATTTTCAAATGTTTACTACTTATAACATTATCTTGTAACAACTCAATCAAAGAAAATTGAACAAAGCAAAATTACATAATGGAGGAAAGCTTCAACTATCCCTGAATCATGAATGAACTTTTAGCATCAAAGAAACCTCTTTCCGTCTTTCATCCCCAACGTACACAAAACAAAATAAATTAAGCAAGCACCCTGGTAAGGATAAGTGGTGAAATTCCAGAATCAGCATATTTGCACAGAGGCTATGGAAATTCAGATCAAAACAAGAATGAAATCCAATAATATACCAAAATATTTTTAACACGCATTCAATAACCCATAATCAAACAGTATCGCACGAGAAGCAAATTACTCAGTAATCTCATTCAAGTTTCCAAAAAATCCATAATGTTTTATACAGAAGAAAAGGTTCCGGACGCCGATCACGATATTCACCATCTTTCACCGGACCTGAATTTTACCCCAGAAAACAGACGRGAATCAATCTCATCGATATGTGACTTGCACCTTTGTCAAAGAAAGTCCAATTCAAGATGTTTCAAGAATGACTGGTAGCAGCACCGCCACAGCCATCTCCATGAGCAAGATGACATGATTTTTGCCCAAATCCCCTTTTGGGGACCCAGCACAACCTTCGTCATCGCTATCATCTTCATCGAACGACTTTTCTTTGTGAAAAATGCAACACTTTTTGGAACTTTTTTTGTTGAGGAACTCGTTGTCCACCGTATCTTCCGTCCACGTCACCTTCTTCTTTGGCTTCGGCTTCAATTTCAACACCAACGTTTCTTGCTGCTGCTGTTGAGCCGATGATGATGACGAAGACGATGGGTTATCTAGGGTGAGGGTTAGGGTTTGCGTTGAGGTCCCCGTAGATGGTACCGATTGCCTCGTCGCTCGCACCATTGTTTCACTATGTTTTGTGAGTTTGGTTCTGATCTTTGCGATTGAGGTCTGCTTTTCTTCTCTATACAAAAAGTGCGTTTCGAACGGAATCTTCAATGGCTCCAATACCTAAGCGGCGGAATGGCTTTCTCTATTTTCTTATATTTTTTCCTTTTTTCTAAGTCAATATTATTTCAAAATTGCAAAACTTGTCACCCCATTCTACTGTTATTATTACATTTTTTATTTTTTATTTCTTTAAATTTATAAAATAAAATCTATTTATATTGATTTGAAGTCGAGAAGAAAATAAATAGAGAAGAGAATAGAAGATAATAAAATTAAGTTTGTTAAGCTTGTCTRGTAGGTAAAGAGTTATTAAACTTACACATTGATTAGAGTGTAATAAATTATTTTTATAAAAGAAATAACATTCTAATAATAAGATTATTGGGGTATTTTTGAAATTACAATTAGATTATGAGAATATTTTTTTTCATATTTTTCATAAAAACTTGATTTTATATCTTTTATTTAAAAGTAATAAAAAGTACATTTGTTCACCATTTATCAAAAAAATTAATTTTTTATATTAAAAACTACTTTCATCGTCGTAAGCTATTTTCTGCTTAGGAAAAAGTAATTCCAAACGGGCCGGAAAACTTGTACAAACAATTTGTTATGTTTCCAGAATTTGCTTGAGAAAGTTTTCAATTTTATCGTTTTAGGTAATGTCGAAAATTCATAAACCCATGTTAAAGTGGCCCAACTTATAGGCTACTTGTGTCATTTGGAGCCTGAAAAGTAAGGACTCGAAAGTCCAATTCTACTATTTGGGCCTAGGGGAACGAGGTACCTGTTGTGTCATGGACCAATCCTTGTTTGGATTGTTGGGCTTCTTTACTTCAATGGTCCATACTGAACTTATATTCTCTTCCATTCACAGAAACCCATGGTCCGCATGAGATACCAAACTAACTTGCAAAAAGCGCAAAATTGATATTTTCAAAATTTTCGGGGAGGGTATGTAATATCCAGATCAATTTAAATTATATTTCAGGTACTCAATAGCCATATTATAACTTTAATAGTCATCCTTAAATAGTAAAAATACGAATTCAATTCTAAATTCTAATTTTCTTAAATTATGAGTGAAACATTTGATAATCCTCTCTTCATCATATTAACAATTCCTATGGAGAAAAAAAACAAAGAGAGAATAAGAAATTTCCTTTTACTYGATTCATAATCTACGAATTTAGTCATTATCAAGCTTCTTTTGACTTATTGAGCTTAAAATACAACTATCWTGAGAGACCCCAGGAGAGGGGCAATGGCCGTAATGAGTCGATAAGCTCAACCTTGTCATGGGAGAGTTTCTTGAGGTTGGCCTTCATGACCACATCAAAATGTAACCAATAATTGATGTAAGTTTTGAAAAAATGGAGAAATCTGACCAAAGTTATTTTATTAAATGACTATTATTTTCATACTATACTAGGCCGCTCGTATAGAAATTGTATGAAAAAATAAATAAATCTTAATAATGAGATTTGATAAAAATAATCATTTAATCTTTACGAAATAAGACTTTTAATTATTATCTTCAATATAATCAAGTCTGCAAACTCTCCATGAATAATCACGCACATACTAGAGACTTAAGGACCTTTCTTAACATATAATGTTAATCGATTATATCAAATTATCTGACTCTTAAGAGTTTTGCCACTGCAAGTATGATCGATGCTGAACTATGAAGAAAAAAAGGGGTAAAAAAGTATTGGCCCCTTGTCTACTATTCCTTTCTATTTGTTTTTCTCTGCCACCATTTACTCTGTGAATGATAATAGGTGGCGGTCGGCTCCACCATCGGCAGGACTTTCCACCGTTCCACAAAAGCCAATGCCCTACTAGATTTATTATCAGGGAGGATTATAAAGGTGTATACAAGATCCAACTCAATGAGGTCTATTAATTTGACATACCCTAGAGGTACGGGAGAATCAAGCTCAATCAATTATAGGTAAGTAGGTTCCATCGATGGATTAATGCGGGTGCTTGCAAGTGTTGCATGATTGCAATACCCTAGCATTATTTATATGATTCTCTCTACTAAATTCTAGTAGAAAGGTTTGTGTATYTATTTTGATGCAGTGATCTTAAAAGATAAATTTGAAATTCATTCTTTTACGATTATATCTTGTTATTTTCTTCTCAAAAAATATCTTATACTTGAAATTTTAGTATCCATCGTCAAATTTATAAATTTATCATCGTATCTCTCTTCATCTATTAATTCTCAATATTATAAGTTACCCGTTCAAACTTTCTTACCTAAACCTCAATGATTATCATCAATGGTTATCATTCATATAGCAGACAGGGCATGGAGAATGTATGGAAAGATTTAAAATAATGAAAAATTATACAATGTTAATCTTTTCAAAGTGAGATCTAGTTTTGTCATTTTTTATTGAACTATCTAAGATAATAAGATAATAAGTTAATTACCATACAAGAAATACTAACCTAAACATCCTTATTGTCTCTATACAAAATTTACAAGGGAAATTTATTTGACCATATAACAATGAATACATCACAAATCATATAATCAAATATATATATAAATCATAATACATCAATATATTATCACATAAATTACGAACCTGACCTTATCTTTTAACCTCTTACTAAGATAGCTTAGGGTCTCCAATTCATTGGGTCCACCTCGGGGAAGGTAAAGAAGTATCTGAACTTGGACTGGATTGAGCATATGCTTTGGTCCTCTCTTCTCTTGSTCTTGGGTTTAAATACGCTCTACAAATAAGATATGAGGATGATGATATACTATACGAATACGTGTTCTAAATTTCRAGAGTGCGTCGGAGACTTGTCCAGTGTCCACCCACATTTCTTGCACCTTCAGTTTCTTCAAAGGTACATTCTTTATTTTATTGCTCACCATTTTCCTCCTTATTTTTATCCATTTTTTTACATTCAATACTTTTTCCACGCTCAACTCTATGCATATTCTTTTACTTTATGATTGATAATAATTTTTGATCGGCTTTCTTGATAAACCAGTTTTGGGATTGTCTTCATCTTCACATTTGTCTTGTGTCTCTTCTTATTTCTATTGGAGAAAAGTAGGTAGAGAAAGACAGAGATAATTCTAGAGAGAAAGAGAGGAGATGGGTAGGCTGTTTGTGGTGACTCTTGAAGGGAAGATCTATAGTTGCAAGCACTGTGGAACCCATCTTGCTCTTTGTGAAGACATCGTTTCCAAGGTTTGCCATCTCTTTCTTTATGCATCAAGCAGATTTTGTTTTATCCTTTGATTGATCAGTAATTTTCTGCAAGCTTTAGTTAATTTTTCCTTTTTGTGATTTAGTTGATATTGCTTCCTGGAATTATAATCTATTTGGATTTGGGGGGACTGGACTTATTCTGGTTCTGACGCTTCGTGGACTGATTGTTCGTTGATATTGACTTGCTCGATGAAAATTATCCTTCATTGATTATATCAATTTATCAAGGCAATCGGTGACTCGAATTTATGTTGCTTGGGGTTGATAATGCTTATCATCCAAATTATAGTATGCGGGACTGAGATCAATGTATTCTGCGCTCCAATGAGCCTAAAGCGTAATGCCTTCTAGATTTGATTGCACGATCAAGTTAGATGGCCTCGAGATATTCAAACTTGATCAGGGATTCATGGAGAATTACTTGCTGAAGTCGTGTTATGTTTTTTTTTTTTTTTTTTTTTTTGGGGGGGGGGGGGGGGGGGGGGGAATGGGGCTAACTGCCTAAGCAGCATTATGTAATCTTGTTTTTTTATGCCAGCAGTAGCAGAAGAAGAGTCTTGTTCTTGGTTTGGTGTAATAATAAAAACATACAAGAGTAAGAACAACTAATAACTTCAATACTTAAAGCAATTTTAATTTTTCGAGTTGTTTCAGGACTATAATCTTAGTAAATTCACAAGTCATAGTTTGATCAATTGGATATCTTAAAGTTTGACTGCTTTTTAGCTTCTTTTTAATTTCAGTCCCTTATTTTCCATGTGTTATTTAGGTTCATATCTCTGTGGATTCTGCCAAAAGGTCTTAGTGTAACTCTCTTGGCATGTAGTCATTTCCTGAAGTTCATATAGAATGGCTACACTTCCTTCAATCTGTTTTCATAAGCTAGATGTGCTTCCCCTCTGCTCAGCTTTGCTGGACTTCCATATTAAACGATGATTATGTATGTATGTATTGAAAGGAAAACTCTTGAAGTATATATGTGAAACCGGCATTCATACTTATATTTGACATATTATTACAGTTTTTGCTTGCTTATGTTCTTGACAACTTGATATGTGTACAGATACTCCGGCATTCATACTTACCTTCTTGACGAGGAAGAACCACTGTGTACAGATATTTTAWTTTAAAATGAAATTGAATGAGGAATGCCTTGTTGATTGCTTTAATGACTTGGCATTTTAGTTTTTGTAAAATGTGACTATTTCAAATTGGATTCCAATCTCTGTGTCTTTGGAGTTTTGGTCATATAAGAAAATCTGACTCASTGGTTTCCCTCTGTTCTTTCCTTCAGTCTTTCCACTGCAGGCATGGGAAGGCTTATCTCTTCAATAAGGTGTAAGTTTTCAAGCGCACTTAATATTACAGTTCAATAAAATTTATTGGAGACAAATGTGTGTTATTTTAACACTTGCGGAAGCTGTGAGGTGACTTAACATGTAAGCTGTTTTTCCTTTTCGTCGGTGTTATAGGATTTGGTGTTCTTCCTCTTTTTCTGAATCTTTTTGCTCTTCTGCTATTGTTTGATTCTTCTAGGGAAAGTTGGGAGGAGGGATAGTTCTTCGCTGGAAAGGCTGATCTAATTCTAGAGTGAATGGTTAACTGTCAGGTTTTGATTATAGAACAACTAAAGAAAGCTTTTGGTTATAAAACAACWAGCAAAATAATGTCTTGAGCTGGGGATGAGGGAGGGGTGAAGAGAGAGAATGCGTGAGCAAAAAGATTTTGCTCAGTAGGTTACAGAGAGAGAGGAAGATATGCAGCTGGAGATGTATCAATGCAATTACAGTTCAGAACAAAAGAAAGGAGCACAAGAAGTCCTTTCCTGGGCTTGTTCATGTTTATTGAATTTTGTATCCAAAACGTGTCTATGCAATACCCTGCCTTTTCCTGGACAGTTAGTGATGAAAAATGWTTCACAATGTAGCTTCATCTCATCCTACGGAAGTTATATATAGGATCTTCCCTATTGATTCGTATTCCTGCTTTGAGTTCATTAGACATTCACGAGTTACTTCTATGATGTCATTCTTGTAATGTGCCAAGGAGACAGTTCGTCGCTTTGAATTCTTGTTAATATATGATTATCTAATGGTTTGGAAATGGCTGATTTGCTTCCCACTTAGCTTAATAAATCTAAAAGAAGATGGAAGATGAATATTATCCAGAATCTGTAGGCAAGTTTGTTTGCAAGATTGTCATCAGATTCTTGAGACTACAGTCAGCTGCACTTCTGCAAGTAGATGCTGTTCTAGGCATGATAAGTATGGTTCAAAGAAAAAGAACTAAGGGAAAGTTTGTATTTTTGCATGCGCTTTTGGCAGAGCAAATGTCACTACTGGAGCAAAGGAAGAAAGAATGATGATGACTGGAATGCACACTGTAGCTGACATTTACTGTGTCCGTTGTGGCTCAAATGTTGGATGGAAATATGTAATTTCTCGAGGCTGACTTTCAAGAATCACCTTCGACAAGATTTGRCTTTTTATGAACCACTCAAGCACTTTAAARGTTCATTTTCAGGAAACTGCTCATGAGAAGAGCCAGAAGTACAAGGAAGGAAAATCGGTCCTGGAGCGGTTAGTGAATAACTAGATTAAAAGTTSTGAAATCCATTTCTAAAACAGAAGATGATTTTGGCTGTCTTTGAATGAATGAGCAGGTTTAAGATTTCAGGTCCTGATGGAGGCAATTACTGGGCCAGTCATGAATCATATGTTGGAGGAAGTGATGCTGATGATGTTTGATTACCAGTGAATTCAAATATGTCTCCAATTGTACATTCCTTGACAAACCTAATTGTTACTGTTGAACTACTGCTATCTTGAATTGGTTATTTATGATTTAACCCCTTCCTCAGCTGGCTGAAGGGCTGCTTTTAGGATGCATTGCTCACAATGTTACTTTGATGTCTGAATTTATGTAACAACATTGGGATTGCAATTTCTATGGCTCCTTTGAACTATTTACCAGCAACTTCTATTTCTCTTGCTTGTTTGTGCTATCCAGTGTCGATGTGAACTGGCCATTAAGGCCTAAACTTTTCAAATTTTTGTCATTTTTAGGAGGTATAGTTCATAATATATATAATATAACTGTCTAAAGTTTATGATCTTTATCAAAATAACGAGAATGATATTCCTATTTCGTTTTCTTTTTTAAACTTAAAAGGGAAATTCTTTTAGTATTATTTTGGATGTGAAGATGTCATCAACTCACCAATAATAACTAAAGCAATAAAAGTGATATTCTTTGATTGGTTGACTTAAAAATATCAAATTAGCTTCTGATATGGAAACAAATGCAAGGAATTATTATCAAAAACCGAGCTCTATGTGTTATTTTGAGTTAATTATAATGTATAAAAAGATAAGATTATGAATTTTACGATATTGTGAATGAGGAATTCATATATTAAGAATAAAACAAATATACAGATGAAGATGTAGAATGTGATAATTTAGTCGGTAGAAAGTTTATTTCAATTTATATATGTATTTAAAAAGAAAAAGGGAAAAATAAAATTGGTGGGTTGAGTGGTCACTCATTTGATAGTAGTAGTGAGGATCCTTAGCGTTACATTAACGGAGTAATTGTTCTTAAGCAGTAGGCTTTTGGGGCTTGTGGTCACCCATGGTAAGTGGCCTCATAGTGAGGTGGTCCACTTCATATCCAAATTTAGATGGATTAGGCTGGACGGGCCACACTGGCGGGCTTAAGGATGGGAGTCGGTTACGACTGAGAAGATTATTACATTGTCAGATTAATTTCATAAATATTTAAGTATAGGAGTCAAATACTCAATTTAAAGTATTATTTAAATGGAAAGAAAAACACGTGATGTCTTTTGAGTTTAAGCCTCCAATATAGAAGAAAAAGTTTGTTAGACTTGATAATATCAAGTGTTTAATCACGAAAATCTCATTCATAATTAAAGTAATAATAATAATTAATTGGTGTTATCATAGGGTTATTATCATTGTTATAAGTTTTCTCCAATTTACATGGGTAAACTATTAATAAAAGTTACATATTTTAGCAGAGGAAACCAAGATAAAGACCCTCTACAGTTGATGAATTAAAGAACATTTCTTTTTTCTTAATGAATGTTAGTAAAGAAAAATATTATGCAAATATTGTTAAAAAATTTATATATTATCCATTTCCACGAATCATCACATATGGAAGTCTTTACCACATACATTACATATTAAACAACTATTAGCTAACGATATGCAAATATTATTAAAATACTTATATATTATCAATTTCCGTGAATCATCACATATGAAAACTTTTAACACACATATATATATAAAATCTAAAAAAACTAATTTGGTATTAACTTCCTCTCTTTCAAATTAAGAAACAATTGGGTCTATATAAACTCTGGTAATCCCTTATCATTCTCGATTAATCAAACTTAGTATGTCTTGATAATACCACCTTTTAGCACSTGACCTGGCAATCTTCGCATTTTGGAAGGAATTTTCAAGCATAAACATTTCAGTACTCTTAAAACTATTAAAAAATAGTAATAAAATCCAAAAAAGAAATTTGCTTCGAAAGAAATTCGGGGCCGGAGATAAATCCAATAGAAATTTGACATGAGTACGGGGAAAAAATCGAAGTACATTTAAAGTAGTTGCTCGACATGCATTCTGAAAGTTTCTGGATTTTTTTATTGACAAAGAAATAAATGAAATGGTGGCATATCAAGAAGAAAATCGGTCCATAACTCAAAGGGGTGTTCCCCCGGTAGATCCATTTGAATGGCAATTTAAATTAAAAGATGTGACTTAGTTTTAAAAATTGATTAAATTAACTAGTAAAAATTTCACGAAAATTAAAGTTCACACCCGTATTCCAAACGAAAAAACCTTCTCGAATTAAGAGCTACAATAAATAATATTTTAAATTAAAAATGAATGACTCTTAAATCAAGATGTCATTCAAATGGAGGAAGCTATCAGGCAGAAGACAAGAAACTGAAGATTATACTCATCCAGTAATAACACTATGTGCCATATCTTCCATAACCACCCAGCAACGAAGCAGCTGAACAAAAATTACAAACTGCTTAAAGAGTAAGAGACAAATGGTAGAAAAATTTAAACTAGAGATCTGATAATTCATGGTTGAGCTCAGATTTGAAGACAGAACGAATAATCTCTTATTAGGATGAAGACAGACATTTCAGCCACAGTATGAAACTAAGAGTCTTATCAGGAACACGAAGCATACAGTTTAACACTTGCTGCAAGTGCGGACCACCAAAAAAAAAAAAAAAAAAAAAGTAATTCATAGTTTCAAACTTCCAGGACAATCTCTTACCATTAGACAATGGACAAATGACATGTCAGCTTGATGAATATACCATACGCRCAGAGAGTTCTGCACCCACAGCTCTCACATATCTCTGCAACTGGGTATCCATATATTTCCTCTCACTGGGACCAAAAGCTTGACATAGGTCCTTCAAACAAAAGCAAAAATCYGATTACATTGACAGCGAAGCCAATGGTGATTATACACTTTAGTTCCAGTTTCTTTAGAGGTTACGCTAGAGGTGCTTGTAGTACAGAATAGTACATATTACTAGAAGTCTAAAAACAAAACCATTCTTAACAAGTCAGAATCACTCAGATCCACCTCCAGCATTGGCAAATATATCATTCTTGAAATACTTTCAAACAGGAGTGRTTAAACATGAAGAAGGCATCCACTTCCCAACAATCTCTCTCCTATTGGCTTTTTGCATATTGATTCCTTGACAATCATCCACAATTTCATCTGTAATTTTCTAATTTGATTAATGATATACAGGGGAATGTCATAAAAGAAAGTGAAAAAGTACTTTTATAAATCCGATCAAATCGATACAATGCATATTCCAACTGGAGTATATTGAGTTACAATCAACAAGTGCCAAAAGGAATCCCCACAGAAAATCAATCTAGTTCATTGATAGTTGAAACCTACATCACACAGTAATGTTTCTTGATAAAACACTGGTAATAAGCATATACAAAAGACTAGGGTAAACAATATCAACCATGTACCTTGTATCTTAGACGAGCTGACCTCAATCCAATCAATACATTACCAACATCTCCATCTCCTATTTCTGTAGAAGGGGCAGAGCCAGCTTCTTGATCTGATTCATCATCAGAGTCTTCAGAATCAAGTTCAACCATTTCTTCGTCCTCATTAACAAAAATGTCATTCTTGCCTTCATGAAAGTGGTCTTCCTGAGGCTCTTCCATGTGGTTTTCAAGAACATAAGGCGGAAATATCYCTCCATTTTGAAGAGTGGCATAATCAGATAAAACTACATAACGTTTTTTTTCCAGCAAAGGCTTTGCAATATCAAATCGAATCCACCTAGAGAAAGGAACAGCCATCAAAAAATAACTCTAAGACTATAAAGTTATGGCGGGCTGCAATGCTGTGCCCATGCTTAATATATTGCAATCTAATTTGGCAAAGGGGAAAAACGAAAAATTCAGCTATTGGTGGAACTTAAATTGCTAAACATAAGTCTGAGAAGGATACTGTTCACTTGACATTTGCATCTATATCGCACACAATATCAAAATCTACAATTTTAAAGTTAAGTGTTGTTATTTTACTATATAAATCTCGAGTTAAGCCAAATTAGTGAGGCTCCCTGCGTAACAGGAAACCGAGTTTCACAAACTTTCAGTAAATTAACCTAAGCTTTCAACTTTTACACATTAATTTCCCCATGAGGCACCATTTCAAAAATTGTTTACTCCGTCCTGCATTATGTAGATCACAGTCCACAAAGAAGCTCAGGTTTGTGACATATTCTYACAGGTATATCTTACATAGCTGAAAGAAAACATTAGCAAAATGCAACCACTCACAAAAGAAGTCCCATCATAAGAATGTTTGGCAAGAATTTCCCAATGAGAAATATACCCTTATAACACCAGAGCAGCTAAACTAGGAGGCGTTAAAAGAGGGAAAAATTGAAGATTCTCGCACATAAGCTGCTCAAAATGTCGATCATAAGGCAAGAAGCACAAGAGGATCTAAATATGTTCTCGATAGATGCATTTATACCAACAGATGTCCATGTATTGTATTTAGTACAGGAACTTACTGGTAGCGAAGAGGACAAAGAAGTTCAGATGGTCGATATGCTGCTTTATATCTCATCTTATTGCAGGAGTGAATATAGTAACCAAGATAATAGTACTGCAGACTTGGACAATATGCCTGATTCTCTTTAACCCATTTTATTTCTTCCAGGGCTGAAAACTTGCCCAATGATAAGGACGCAAGGTCTGGTTCCCAAAATAAGTACTTACTAGACAAACATTTAGGAAGAATATCTATTACACCAACTGCTATTAGCTGCCCATCGATCACATACTGCTGATGGAAAGACCCAAAACCACAAGGAGGGACCGTACCATCACCTGTTGGAGGAACATACAACAAGGGAGTGTCAACCAAAAACCTCCTGTATGAGCTTTCAGTGACACGGTCTGGTGTATCATTGTGCACCCTAAGCTGGTATTTCCTATACAAGGAATATTCTTCTGGATCAAAACTGGACCTTTTTAAACGTATCTCGAGTCGCCTTCTTTTGACTCTAGTTGTTCCATTGGCTTTTTTTAAGGAGCTCTCATCCACACCAGTTTTTGTGGGGCACTCCTTTGTTATTGTCTCGCTTCTGAGTATGTAAGCAAGGCATGCTTGGTCAGCAGTAGAATAAAAATTAATGTGACCATTACAAGCTCTAGTTAACAAACCACAGGATTCTGCCACCTGGTTTAGATGGCCTACTAGCATTTCTGCAATCGTTTTTGGAGTAACTTCTGCAGACTGCCCATTTTCCCTTTCACTACTTTCAGGAAAAACATCCTTCTTTACTCGTCTTAAAGCAGCAGAAATCTGGAATGAGATATTGCTGGAGAACAATAGTTGCTCTGACCCTTCAACTAGCAACTTTCTTTTTGCTGCTGCAACTTTTTTGACAGTAGCTTTTGGAAATTGAAGATCCAAAGGAAACTTCCCGTTTTGAATGCATGCTTGAACAGCTACATCAATTTGGTCCGACAAATGGCACAGTAACTGTTCAACATTTTTCTTCTCTTCGTAGTCACACACTGAGGATTCCTGTCTCTCAGAGTTTGAATTTTCATTTTGAAAATAACTGCAGGATCCCTTTGAAGTAATTGGTCCATCGACTGACTTTTCTCCTCTTTTCACATCCAATGTGCCATCAAGAAACCTAAAAGTGAGTCATCCTTGTTTCATTATTTGAACTCTAGCATTATCTTTTATCAGGACAAACATATTTCKCTATAGTTTTGAGAGCAATTAGGAATCTTGGTGTTTGAAGGACAAAAAATTAACCAAAGAACATGCCCACAAAACCAATATTATTTCAACGTAAACAAAAAGGAAGTAAAGCAAAGCAAAAAATGATATTTCTCTAAATTCAACAAAGAGAAGAGGAAAACATTTGAGATAGTTTTCACAATCTTCTCCTAGCAAGCCATATCCTAATTACACACGGAAAAAGCGAAATCTTGTCTCAAGCTTAGTAGATATATACTGCATAATTAGGCGGGCATATACAGATATTGTCATCATTATCTCTTTTACTAGGGATGCATTAGTGAAACAAGTGCAGCACTTCAATAATTTGGAAAATTTTGAACGATTATCCTGTAGAACAGCAAAAGCATATACATAGACATTTGTACTCCTAATCTCATGTTCGTGAGGTAGCAGATTAATCTATGTTAGCTTCATCTGAACATTCTTAAAGACATACAAATGGAGATGAGAAAAGGTTGAGGACCTTTGCATTCGTTTAGCTACTCGAACTTGATCTTTTGAAGGAACAAATTCACTTGCTTTGAGACGGATTGTATAAGAAGGACAGCATGTCCGTTCCATCTCAGGTTTGTATAAGAAACAGCCAGATCTTCTCCAACCTCTGTCAAGAAGAGCTACAGAAAAGGTAGACTTCACTAAAACTTTTTCTTTTTAATTTTTTGCAAGCGACTTTACTGAAACTTGCCCAACTAGTATATTCAAAAAGGTCTCAAAGTATGAGATATAACATTAAAGCAGAAGCAAATGGTGAAAGCAAGAACCACACAGACAGCYATTGCTTTACTGACCATTGTACAAAAAATGAAATGAAGAATATTCTAAAGCATTTGTTTGTTGTCATGAATAAATGAATTTTCAGCAAAAGATTCACTTAACAAAAATATAATTACGGCTGAATTTGTCATGTTAAAAAGTTTTAATAGATAATGCAAAAATTAATTAAAGAACCTTAACTTTAAGTCTTAAATGACCATGAAATATCTCCAAAATTTGATCCAATCAGGAAGATGATCAGATGAAAATGGGACCCAATTGCCCACACTGAAAAGAACGTCTAGAAATTAACAAAAATCAAGTGTGGATTATAGAGGTTGCACAAATTCAAGAGATTGCAAAACCTTGCAGCCAAGAAACAGAAATGAAATTTTCATTGAGCTTAACTTGGAATTTCTAAATCAGCAGTCATATTACAGTCACCAAACTGTAAGTCTGTTTTTGCAAATATGCGAGGAAGAGAGAGAAGAAGTCTTAATAGATTTTCCTTTTAAGGAGAGATCTTAATACATAACATTGTCGTACCACRCCAAACCTCTGCAGAGGTAACTTAAGTAAACCGCACAAGTTTACTAATCAAGAAATTTGGGGAAGCTCCTATAATCTTGTGGATACTAAGTGGTACTCTTAAGCAACAACTTAAAGAGTCAAAAGTACAAACCTTGATAGTCATCAACTGTTAGACTGTGCGCCCATAACCCTGCAGATTCAAATAAGGAAAATTTCAGGGAGAAAGTTACACAAAAAGCTGTTGTTGAGTTGCACTAACATTTAGAAAGAAGAAAAATAGAAATTGAAAACAGTATATCTAACCAATCTCCAAAATTGAACTTCCCATACAATTTATCCCGTGATGTTCTTATTAGTAAATAACCTTCAAAAGCTTTTGGGAATATTTGACAGCATTCTTTTAAGATGTTCCAAAGCACTGCATTTTATTAAGAAGTGAATCTACTGGTCGGGAAGGAACACACAAACGAAAAGTCTAGTGAGACACTGAGACATGATGAAAAGAATTATAAAATCTTCCATGTCCAATCATGCGTAAGGTGATACATGGGGCTTGCATTTTTGCCTCTCGTCCACCTCGTATTTCTTTCTTGAAGGTTAATATGACAATATGCAGATACATTTTGGAAAGCAGCCTCCGTCCATAAGTTTTTTGGTGTTTTTTTTTTTTTTTTGGAGAGTTTCTCATGGTTGTGAAAAAATTTCTCTTTTCCTTGTGTTGATAAGATACCTCCATATCCACAAAATTATCACCTGAAAACTACGGCTTGAAAATTTCAATGACAGAAAAATGGCAAAAATACTTTTTCTGATGCAATGATCTTCAATCCGATTTAAGGAGATATTAGATACATCATAATAAAACAGTTTAAAATCTAAGAGGAAATTTCCCATATTTGCCTATTATTTTCTTATTTAGTGTTGGCTCATTTCTTTCTCTCCACTGAATATTTCTGTTTTGCTTCTCTTCTTGGTTTTGCTTTTCGTATTAGTCACTCAATATTCTTTAAAGAAAGGTTTGATTACATTTGTGACCCCAGTCAGCGGAATGATCTAGATTCACCAAAAATTAAATTTCCTGTTTACTGCCATGCTTTAGGTCCCTTGTACAACGGACAAGACGGATAATTCAAAGGCCACCTGGAATGTTGCATGCTTACTATATAATTTTACTTTACAGAGGTATTAGTTATCTCACATACTCAAATTCGCATCATGATTAAATCATATACTTGGGACAAAATAAGAGTTATTTGAAAAACCAGTTTTTTCCTGTATAGATGTTGATGTAGGAGTGTGATAATGGACCCATAACACCAGCGAATAGAGCATGAAAACAATTCAAAATCATCAGAACATGCTCATGCAAATATTGAATTTTGGCATGAAGAAATCGTTCCAATAAGTAAGAGAAGGGCCAGTAAAGAATACAGCTTCTCCCCCTGCCCCCCTCTCTTCTCTTCTCTCTCTACTCTCTCTTCTCTTCCCCCCCCCCCCCCGATAGGCATGTCCATTGATCCTAACCAAAAATATAACATTCAATCTCTCCCTCTCCATAAAGAGAAGGTTTYGTAATAAGGTCCAAAAATACGTCAATTCAAGGTTGTTATTGTATTTTGGTATTGCTTTCTAAAAGCAATTCTATTTTGGACTCGAAAACTATGCAAACTTGGAGAACAGATATTTCTGCTTCATGACATAAGATATAAGATTATGCATTTGCGGCCATATATGAACACAAGGAAAGCAGATTTTACACACAAATATTATATAGCTTCATGGTGTAATTCACCTTCCTGACATGCATCATGACAATCCTATCCTGCAATATATTTTCTAGTACATATCCTTGCCTGGAGATAACCCTCTTCAACCTTAGATTCAGATATCAATAAAATCAAAAATGGTAATGAAGACAAACTTAGAAATTAAATCATAAAAGTGATTTTGACAAATATCAGAAATTTAAATTTTCTTTCTTTTAGTACAGAAAAATCATCCCAGTGGTATCGTTAAAACAATGAGTAACAATTCAACCAGCATTTCTGCCAGCACGGCATGCTGTTTAAGTCTTTCATAAATAAAAGGGCTGAATGTTGAAAGTTTTTCCAATGCAGCTTTTCTAGCAACTCTCATGTTTAACGCTTGTGTCCTTTTGGCAATCACATAAGTGTGCTTTGAAAATTCAAAAGAGTCCATAACCATATAGGTTGATGAAAATAATCATCCACGGCTAGGTCAATCCAGAAAAGTAGCAATTTGCTACTGCATATATTTCTAGTTCCAGTATCTTTGAAAAATCCCAATCATTTTTGCAAAATTAACATTAATGAGACCAGGATACCAGAACAGAGCAGAATTATCCATACTTTTCGATTTTCACCAAAGAAATGCCCAAACCTTTAACACTTTGCAATCTCCATTATATAGTTGTTCTGTATTGTTGATATATTATAATCGATATACCATATCATCGATTCGTACTCGTGACTAGTAACAACTAAATTATTAACAGTATAAAAACCAGAAACAAAACCACGTACGCGGATAAAACTTGATGGATACATATAGGTATACGAATAAAAATTCGGCACAATTGAGAGCCTGACCGTGAGAAATACTTGTGTGGCCAGCGGATCTACAGTAGCCGCAAGAGCTTCGACGGCGACCAACATCGACGACGCTGCTTTCGCCTCTGCTGTTACTTCCGCCCCCGCTGTTACTACTGCTAGCTTCGCTTCTCATCTTCTTCTTTTCTGCCATTTCTCGCCGATCTTCATGCAGAACAACCACAGTTATAGCCGGAATTTATATATACAAAAAAAAAAACCGCAAACTGGAGTCAATTATCAATTACAGGTAAGCATATCACGATTAGTTAAGCAGTTTCTCTGCAATTAGGGATGATCTGCTCCTAGGCAAGATAGTGAATAGATGGATTTCTTGTCTAAGTGGGCGAAGAAATATTAAAATCGGGTTCTGTTTGTTAGTATTTCTTCGTTTCTTACCACTACAGTGCCACTTTTCCACTCTGTTCTTTCTCTCTCAGGACCAAGCTCTTATTCTGCGAATAATTCCAAAAGCGGAGTTCGTAAAGGGAGAAATTTCTTGAAGCGGATATACAAGTGCGCTGAAGAGATGAAGCGTGTTGGAGCGTGACCACGCTCGTTGAAGGAATTTCTTCACTTAAGAGGATAGAGGTGAGAAAATTTTCAAATTTTAAATTCTAAAATTTTCTTTTTCCTATATTCATCAAAAAATAATTTTTATTTTACGTCACAGCCAAAGAAAAATATATTAGGTTTCAAATTTCAAAATTTTTGTTTTTCAGTCATAATCACACAAAAATTCTATAGTGACACACTCCAAAGAAAATGAAAAATAACTTTTTTTTTTTAAATTGACATGAAAATTTTATCATATAATCCCTCACTTAAAGATATAATTTAAGAATTTGCCAATTATCTATTACTTGACCACATGACCACGAGATGTTCCTTCACTTTGCCTAAATAGCAACAGCATTATTGATATCTTAGCCAAATGGAAATTCTTAAATATTTTTAAATTATCAAATCAGATGTAAAATGTTTAAATCTGGATCCAGAATATTGAATTAAAATAAATAAATCATAAAAATACAAATATAAAATCTTATGTTAATTTAACATGATATCATGTTTAATTTGTAAAATTAAAAAGTATAAATTTTAACATGACCTCAATCTCCGTCCATAAATTATAAATGACGCGGAATTTTCTATTAATTGACCAAAGAAAAGCAAGGCCAGTTCACGTGGCCATAGAAAGTTCCATTAATTTGTGGACCGGTCTAAAATTAACAACTTGGAAATTTTAGTCTACTAAGATTAAAAGATGGAATTTTAGTATTTGTAGTTGTATTATAATGATAAGTAGTGATTAAAAATAACGAAATTTAGTTAATATTTAGATGTGCAATAAAAAACAATATTTCAAGTATAATGTTGTGGCTATTTAGATTCAAATTCTTTACATAGGGTAATTAGGAAATTCATGATTTAAAATATTATTTGTATTCGTATTTTTAAAATTAAGAGGAATCATATCGATATTAATCTCATCTATTAAATTCGCAATCTATATGTTAAGGTGATTGATTACAATTATAACGTTATCTTTATTAGGATAATGCTCGCTTTTCAATCGACTAAGTGAGTGTGAAAATTTCTTTGTATATATCTATTTTTATGCTCATCGCTCACTACTATAAGACATATTTAATAAATAAAGACTTATATTTATTAATTTTTGAAGAGTTTTCACTATTATATAGAAGAAAAATAAAAAAAATTATGATTTGCATTCTAACATAAAGAAAATTAATGTCGAAAACTATGTGGTTGATGAAATCGTCAACGGCGTATTTTAATAAATTCAGGAATATGCTAATTTTCAGTACAAAATCAAGTTACTCATAATAAACTAGATAAAAAAGAAATTATGCAAATCTCTGAGGGGCAACAGAGTAAAGCAAAGACAACCCTGAACTCGAAAAATGAATAAATAAATCTAAAGGGMTTGTTCCGTAATTATCCGGTTATGATAGAACAATCTGACTACGATAACGTAACCTTTAAGAAGAGAGAAAAACACAGAGCCATGTCCCGTTAGTTGCATTAATAATTCRCCCACCTCTCGTGACCTCACTTTATTTACTATTTTACAATATATTATCTAGAAAATAAGAAAATWAAAAAAAGGAAAATCTCACCCTCTAATTGATATTCCCCCTCATAGCCCCTCAAATAACATTGGCTGCCACGCTAAGCTTCAAATCCTTGTTCAGTTTTTCTCTCTCTACAAGTTAAAACTTCCTCCTTTCTCTCTCTATTCTCCCCATTTTAGCTTTAGCTCTTATTTTTCTCCAAAGCTTCTASTTTAAAGCCATCGCAATCTGTATATACAAACRGAGGAATTGAATTATTTAACATTCAGGTTCTAACATTATTGGAAAAAGTCGAGGCTTTGGACTTTCTTTGAAGAATGTGAAATGCTTGAATGTCTCTGAGCTGATTTTCGGTGGAACTATTTAAGGCATTTCGAGCTCGATGCCGGATCTGCTATACTGACTGAGATGTTGGGAACACTTTTTGATGTGTTTTTGAGCAGGTGAATTCAAAAGCTAGGGTTTTCAGAACTGGAGAGTGAACTAGAATTTCGATGAATTGAGTGTTTTAGCGTCTGGCGACGTGGAAAATTTGTCTGTTAAAATGAATCGGAGCTTTAGGGCTGAAGAAACGGGGTTGAAGCAAAGGCCGCCACTGCAGCAGCCACAAATGGGGAGTTTAAGGACCTCGATGATGAAAGAGAAAGAAGAGGAGCTGGCATTGTTTCTGGAGATGCGCAAAAGGGAGAAGGAGCGGAATAATCTTCTTCTACTCCAAAACACGGATGAATTTGATGCCCCCCTAGGTAGTAGACTTTTATTATGATTATTGTTTTTCCCTTTMTTCAGAAAAATGGGAGTTTTATTATTATTATTATTTTTTGGTGTGAACTTAATGAATATTTTGTTTTTGTAGTAGATGTTGGTTGGTGACTGAATCTTTTGAAAGATTTTGTTGAAATTGAGCCATTTGTTGGCGTAATGCAATGATTTTTTGCGATTAAAAAACTGATTAGGTTAGAACATTTTTTTCTAGCTTGTACTTTAAAGTTTAAACAGTGACTGTATTTAAACCTTGTTATTTTTTACTCGTTAATTACTCTTCCTGCTTGTCTTCTTCACTTAAAGGTTAAATGAGGACTTTTTTTGTTATTTTCTGCTTGCAGGATCAAGAACTGGCAGTTCTCCAATATTTAATATTTCGTCAAATACGCCCGCACCTGTGCGGAAGACTGCCACTGATGATTTCCTCAATTCTGACAATGATAAAAATGATTACGACTGGTATAATAACAATTTTCCMATGGSTATTGTTTATTTTAGTCCTGACTATCACTGGAGATATATATGTACATCAATTTGTTGCATGRCTGGGAATAGTTCTTGGARTTGTACTTACCTACTTGATTTAACCTTATATACTATTGGCAACATCATTTGTTTATGTTGTTTGTTTTCTGCATGCTTATGCCAATCTGTTATTGCAAGGGAATTTAAGCAATGAGCGTTGTTGATAACAATCAAATTGTAATATTATTAGTATAGCACAGGAAGTTATGTTATTTTGCTAATGAGTGCAAGTGCTACGAATGCAAGAAGATCATCCTCAGTATTGTTTTTAGTGACAATCTGTTCATCTTGTCGATTCTTGTACTTTTCTTGTCTATTTTCTTGTCACATGTTTCTTAAATGAGTTAGAGTTTATGTTGTTTTATGACAAGTTCAGTAAACATGATTTTGTGGTCAGYAGGTTGGACAAGGGTCAGATAGGAGTAATCTTTCTACTTTATTATGTTGCTAACTGAAATTTACTGACTACTCTTGCTAACTTTCAACTGTCGAAGACATAAACATGCTTATGAAGACATACAGCTGGAAAGGATYTATTCATTTCATTAGACTCCTTTAGCAGATAAGGCTAGCTTACCTGGAAACGTCTAACTGCATTAGTTCAAATGCGTTTCAAATGAGGGATTATCCCTCCCCGTTCCTCACACACGAAGGGATTAAACTATTTATTTCCACTATCCTTTAATCCTTTCCCCCCATTGCGTACTGTAAGCTTGGGGATCTTTGGCTTGATTATTCTGTGAATTAGTACATTCCACTAGTAGTTTTCRGTTGCTTTAAAAGTTATGAGTTCATGAAGTTTCTTAACATTTTCAGGCTTTTAACACCTCCTGGTACTCCTCTTTTCCCCTCACTGGAGATGGAATCTCAGAAAACTGTTATGGGGCAGCTGGGAACTCCTAAAGCTCGTCCACTGGCTCTAAAATCTAGGGTAAGATGAATAAGAATGATAGTCACCATTGGGATTGCTTTTCAGAGTGATTTTCCTTTTTACTTTTTGAGAATATGAATAGCAAATGCATTTGGATAAAAGATTATTGGTTCTTGTGTTGGCGTATTATATATCTTGGGTAAATTAATAGAATAACTAAAATGCATAATAACTGTGTGGGAATTTAATTGAAAAAATATGAAAAATAGTATATTTTATTTGTGTTGTGGGACCCAATATTGGTTTTTGGGCATAGTTTGAAAAGAATTGAATTTTGAAGGCATTTTTTGAAGTCAGAATTGTGTTTAATGAGAGGAGAGAAAAGTGAAAATTTTCTTGGARAAAAAACCTGTCAATATAGCCTTAATTTTTTTTGTGTAGACGTTGCTACCTTCAAAGAGTGAAACTGTTGTTGGTTTAGTATTAGTAGAAATATGACTTAAGCATGACTTCCAGAACTGATGGTATGAGTCAGTTTGGAACTCCTAAAGCTCATGTAATCTTCAGGGTGAGAGGAGTTAATTTATTTGTGTAGACATTGCTACGTTCAAGGATGAAACTGTTGTTGGTTTAGTGTATGCAACTGAGAGAGCCACTTAACCAGCTTAAGCTTCTGTAAAAGGAGGATCTGTGGGAGCCTACCATTTTTATGTACTGTAGTYTACGTTCTTGGCTTTTGGGGGAAAATCCCAAAAAAGTTTATGTTAAAGCTGTATTTTATTTCTCAAAATTCCCGATTGTCTGTGTAGGTGGAGGTGAGGATAGTACTAACTGATGGAGGAGCTCACTTTTCTAATGGAGGAATAATAATGCTTATGTGATTTTGTGGCTCAGAGAGAARGAATAGTCCCATATGGTTTCAAAAGCATCTAGATAACATCATGTTGTACTATGTAGAGTGACAACTTGTTTGATTATTTGAGGCTGTTTTAGATATGGAAATACTTCCTGCCTAAAAGCCTTGCTGATTTTGAACTACTGATTGGTTTGTTTTTAATGTTCTGAAATATTTTTGCTTCCACCTCTGGATACAAGGCAATAATTTTGTTCTGCTGTTGGTTTATATTGGTTAAAGCTAGCAAATCCCCAGACTGAACCTGCAGCAAGGAGCAACTTATCATCCAAGCAGCCAACTTCATCTTCTGGGTTGACTGCTTCAAGTGGAGGACTTCGCAGACCATCCTCATCAGGGGGATCAAGGCCTGCAACTCCAACCGGGCGTCCTACTTTAAGTGCATCATCTAAATCTACTCTGACCTCGGCTCCTAAACCAACAAATTCAGGTTCGAAACCATCACTAACAACAACATCAAAATCAACATCAGCCGCAARATCTAGACCCACAAGGTCTGGAACACCTACTTCTCGTGCTACTTTGACTTCAGCTAAAACCACAGTTCCTCCACGTTCCTCTACACCTACTACAAGATCTACTTCGAGGTCATCTACTCCAACTACTAGACCAACTATAGCTGCTTCGAAGTCTACATCCAGGGCAGCGACCCCAACTCGTAGGCCTTCAACAGCGTCATCTGCAACRGGTACATCTGGACCTCCAGTTAAGTCTCCGTCTTCCTCGTCAGTGACCAAGTCAGTTACCACTAGTTCAAAAAATGCTGTGCCTCCACGAGCTAGTTCTCCCACTGTGAAGCCCAGGCCTTGGAAGCCTTCTGATATACCTGGGTTTTCCCTTGACGCACCTCCAAATCTAAGAACTTCGCTACCTGACAGGCCAATCTCAGCAAATAGGGGCAGACCTGGAGCTCCGAGTTTTCGATCTTCATCGGCTGAGCCTTTATCAAATGGAAGGGTTAGACGACAATCGTGCTCTCCAGCAAGAGGAAGACCTCCAAATGGTATGATGCATAGCAGTGGAAGTTCTGTACCTGTACCTGCTGCGAATAGATTACATGCTAAAGCAAATGACAATGTGAGCCCTGTAATGGTTGGAACTAAAATGGTGGAAAGGGTAATAAATATGCGGAAACTGGCTCCACCTAAGCAAGATGACAAGCATTCGCCCCATAGTAACTTGTCAGTGAAGTCTTCATCTCCTGACAGTTCTGGTTTTGGAAGAACACTCTCTAAGAAATCCTTGGATATGGCTATAAGGCATATGGTATGTATACTTCTTATTTACTTTGTTCATGGTTTGTATTCTCAAATATATAGATGTTACCGGCGATAATTAACYGCTTTCAGCCGACACATCCTCGATCTGTGGTCTTCTTTCCAGATAACAGGCTTTTATGCCATATAAAAGTAGCTGGTGTTCTCTTAGTGTTTTCTGGAGGTCACAAAAGCAAAACTTTATCAATGCTGCTTGGGTCAAGTCTGATTAACTCCTTCGTTTTCAGATTTTATGTTAGGGATTGTAGGATCTCTTTTATGATTGATCGAAATATGATCTAGTCATTTCCTTTTACTTGCTTCTGCATCGTTTTTAATTTTTTTCTCTTTGAGCAGGATATAAGACGAAGCATTCCAGGTAACCTTCGTCCATTGATGACTAATATCCCAGCATCCTCTATGTATAGTGTGAGATCAGGGCCAACTAGAAGCCGGACAGTTAGTGTCTCTGACTCGCCGCTTGCAACAAGCAGTAATGCCAGTTCTGAAGTTAGCGTCAATAACAATGCTCTTTGTGTGGATGGAAATGAAATTGATGATGATATTAGCAGTGATAAAGGTGTGAGATCTCCTGCCAGTGTTCGTGGCAGGTGATAAAACTTGAAACTCATCTCTTAGCCGCCCCTTTTTCCTTTTGGATTACTGCCAGCATGATCACTCYGATAGCTGAAAGCTCTATTTCCTCGAAGCACTAGCTGGAATTCGGATTGAATGATTCTTGTAAAGTGAAATGTACTAGCTAGCTGTATTACTTGAAGCCTTTGTATCATTAGAATTAATATCCTTGACCACCTTCATGCTTTGTTGCTTGTCTCGGTGATGGGGTGTATGATATCATCTCACTATARTCTCTGACCATTTATGAAGAACTTAAAGATCCTCGCTCTTCTATCAGGTTTGTTTAGAATCCTAAGATAGGGTGTCTACATGAGAACTCTTCCCTTTAGTATTTCTTCATTTGGAATTGGTTTGTGTAGCCGTAAACTTTATGTCCACCTAAGACGGGTGTCTCCATGAGAACTTTTGCCCTTTTAGTTTTTCTTCATTTTGGAATTGGTTCGTGTAGGCGCAATTGTCGTTTATGATAGAAAGACCCAATAAAAGGTTGTTCTTGGTCCTAGTATTGTAATTGAGATGAACTAATATTCCACCGGAGTTGGCTACCGTATCACAGATAAATTGCCGAAATATGTGSTAAGTCAGCTCCTACGTCATGTCAGCACAATATAAATGACCAATGAATAATATTATGCACTTGCATACAGCAGCTCCTGCACTGATCGACCAAAATCGATAGAAGCATTACAGCATAAATGAGTAATGCGTATTGACTAGCATCTATTATCTAAATAGCATTTAAAACACTTCTCATATCACCAGTAGCTGAAAAGAAGCCATTGATCACCGACCAAAAAGAAAGAAGGAAAAAAAATAAAAGAAAAAGAAAATACATTGTACACTCACTAGTCYAATGCTAAATGAATGGGTTCTTAATGCTGTATTCGGTTAAACAACAGTGCTTTAAAGCAAGATGCCTAAACAGCTAAATGGTTTATACAAATAGAACAAGTAAAATTCTTAAGGTAAATATTACCAAAAAGCATAAAACTAAAAGCTATCATAATCAAGCAACAGCCACAGGCTCAGGGGTGGTCGTTACAGTGGTGGCCCTTGCAGCACCAGAACTACCAGGAGCAGTACTTTCAGATTTAGGGTCCTTTGTGGTTTTTGGGGCTGGAGGTGGTGAATGCTTCAAATGGGTTGGCGTGTTATGCTTGAGCTTGACGAGTATCTGACGCATCCTTGATAAATCAGTTGGTTTACCAGGCTTTGGTCCTTGGATCACAACAATTGTAGGCTTCTTCTCTTGGTCCTTCTTTCCCCTCCTCTTTTCAATTGTGGGTACCTCATTGGGGATGAGCTCTGCAATTGATTTCCAGTAGTTCTTGTCTGCCTCGGCATGGAAATTCTCATGGCTGGCCAGGAACACCTGATCAGATCAATAAGTCAGAAATTTTGCACACAACAGTATGGACTCATACTTCAGAGGTAGGGCCACGAAAAAAGGGGAAATAACAAAGTAGTCTGCACAAACAACCTTCTTAGTTTACTTCAAAGACGCCTACAATGGGTAACGAAACCAAAGAAYCTTCTAGAATTTATGAAGCCAAATCAAATATTCAACCAATGTCCAACAAGAGTCACTAAGCAAACCTAGCAACAATAATTCAGTTGCCAGGCTGTGGTCCACATTTAATCCTAGCCATGGTGCTCAGTACAAACCCAAGATAAATGTAGGTCAGTCATCCGAGTTAAATGAATAACTAAKACMTAGTGTTTGATCAGTAGTTAAGCCATCAAACTTCTTGAAACCCTGTTCCAATTCCTCTTGACATGGACCTTCTAGATTTACCTTCTATATATTACAAGTTTTATTAGTTTTTTTTCTTTTTTAAATTTTAATAAGGGCTTGTATTGCTGCAAGATAAATAACTTGAGGTGTCTTGATTGCCCATTACATARATCCTCCACACACAGAAATTCAGATCATATTGACTTCGTTTCTAACTAAAGATAGTTTTTTAGCACTACAAACTCAGGATACCCTAAATTGCCCAAATTCACTTAACATTCCTTATCTTTCCTACAGAAAGATGCGTGTTTTAAACTCTCAAGTAAATTTCAACTGCAGTATCCATGAACAGATAAGCAAGACCTCTGTAGCATTTTCATAGGAAGTAGGACCTCTCACTAGCATATTAAAATTAAGCTAGTTATTGCTTTCTATTCTAATTTTTAGGAACAATATACTCATTGCAGGGATTTTTCATCACAATTACTCAAAAGTAAGCTTAATGCCAAACTTTTTCCTCCATTAGAGACTGTCTATTTCTCATCTGCATGGTGGTCTACATACCAAAGATTGTTATATTTCATGCTCTATGATTCATTGTAGACAATTGCTTGTCAGGAATTAATTTCAACACAACAAGATACAAGAACAACAAGCATAAAAGCAAAGTAAAACTGCATGACACAAAGACTCAGCAAATATAACTAGTGCATAAGAAATCATTGACAGCACGCCAAATATCATGAAAGTTTCACTGAAATAAGTAACCTTTTCTTTTTTTTTTTTTTTTGGCTTGGGGGGAAACTATGTAACATTGAAAGTATTGATACTACATGGTAAACAAAATGCTCTGGAATCCAATATAGAAGAGACTCAAGAGTTGGTTCCCAGAGGATTTTCCACGGACAACTTACCTTCTCCTTTTCTCGGTTAACAGTTTTATTGGTTGCACAGTTGATCTCCCTCTTCTTGTAAAATTCAACTTTGTATTCGTCTGCTTCAATAAGGATTTGGCTTAACAACTCTTTCTCTCTCTTTTCCTTCTCCTCAAGTCTAATGGCATTTTGTCTGAGAAACATGCATTAGACAAAACAGATATAACTATTCCATAACTTCAGAAATATTAATSCTCGGSAAGTCGTAAACCTGCAGGTGTCAAAATCCTACACAAGAAAATGAACCGGGGAAGACATATTCTACTTGTTCAAATGTACCTCAAAGCAATACTTTCATAAGAATAATTTCTTAAGCTGAAAAAAGGATTAAACCTGAAASCATGAGCCGATGCTTCATAATTTTGAKATGGGAATGCATAAAGCAAAGCGCTTGATTAGTGGTTCAGTTCAGTCAATGTAGGATACAGTTGACATCAAGGTAAGTTAATGCATAAGAAGTGTCCAGAATTTGAAATTTTTAGCAACTTATAAGCTTAGAAACGCAAATTAACCACCCAATTCAAAATTATCAGCTACCAAAGTTCAAAGTTCAAAGTTCAAACCCTACCTCCAAAGACACATGACACCCAAAACATTGAAATCACTACAATTAACTCGAAATGAATCATAGTTTTGACAGGTGAAGCACATATCCTTCCAACACAAAGTTTMAAAAATTTAAGGGTGCATTAACTTCACCTCCTCCATTCCCTGATAGCGTATCCCTCCTCCTGCATCTCTGATGGAGGCGGCAGAATCGGTCCATTCGAGGCGGTATAGTCACCATCCAAAGGCTCTCGATTAACTTCCGGCACGAATTCTTCKGGATCAGAGCCAAATCCACCACCGGAAACATAGATCGGAGGCGGAGATGGACTGTCAGGCATAGACTGTGAAGTGAAAAGTGGAGAACCGTCAGCGCCCGAATCTTTGATCGACTCGGACTCGGCGAAATTAGAGAACGAGTCGAACCGCTGCGAATCGTACCCTACATAACCGTCTTCGAATGTTTGAGCCGAACCGGCGGATGAGTCGACACCGAGGTGATCGTAAGAGTCCAAGGAAGACGACATTGTTTTGCTGTGACTCTGGTCCTTTCCCACTTTCAGTGGCCTCAATTTTGGAGATAAATAGTAATACCGTGWCTCGTTCCRCTGAATAATTGAAGTTGCCGAAACGAGTTTTTTCTCTTTCACAGGCCGAAGTGAATTGGGCTTTTTCTAMCAATGGGCTACTAGCTGTAGGCCTAGGCTCATCCAACAAACCACCAACCCACTCAAAARAATGGGCTTTTTCWTCCCCTACGTCCTTCAATGATGCTCCGATGTTCTCAAATTCTTTCGGAACAGCTTTTATGTTCATTCTRTTTCTGGGGGACTTTGAAGAACAAGAAATGCCAATTATGAAAATTGATATCAAGCACCCAAGCATCACATTTCACTGGTACATTCCGGCCTCAATGTCTTCACTTGACAGCAGTAATGGATCCAAGATATCAAATACTCGTTCTGGCACTACACATGCTCGTCTTGTTTCATGGGTTCCTGAGATAAGAACCCTGGCAAGGCCAGAGTCATCAATTCGGTGCCATAAAGAAGCATACTACATGGTTTTAGATCACGATGAACAATGGGAGTTGTTGGGCAGTGATGATGAAGATGATCTAGTGCAGAAGCCACATCAATGACAATATTTGCCCTCTGAGGACGAATGTTTTAAGTTTCTTCGATCCTTCAAACTTTCATTGTCACTGAGAAAGATTACACCAAAAAAAATGTCAGGTTCACTTTTGCAGGTGAAATAGGTCTCACCAATCCTTGCGGTCTAACTCCCACATGGTTACTCTGATCSCATTCTCTTGCTGCTGACACACAAGAAGAAAATTTGGAAGACTTGATAAAGTTAGATTAGAAGATGTATCCAGAAGAGTTTCAATTTTTTCAAATGTGTTATAATTTTATTTTTTATTCTTTAAAATATGTCATCATAAAATAAATATTTATTTTCATTTTTATTCTTATCTAATATAATAGCATATCTAATCCCTAATACCAGGTAGGATATCCCAAAATATAAACTCTTCATTATAAGACAAATACAGAAAAACTAGCCAAGAAGAGAAATAYGAAAAGCTCAATTACCTTTCGCCCCTACTCTGCTTTTATCTCTTTCATCGATTGTCGCGTCTGCTCCGATTCAACCACCTCTCTCCAGAGACTATGGCGAGCCTATGGCGGGCGGCGATGGGCTCAGCTAAGGGAAACGAAGACTACGACGGAGTGGAGTTCTGGTCCAACCCTGAGCGGACCGGGTGGCTCATGAAACAAGGCGAGTACATTAAGACTTGGAGACGCCGCTGGTTCGTTTTGAAGCAGGGTAAGCTGTTCTGGTTCAAAGAGTCCACGATCACCTGCGGTTCTCACCCTCGTGGCGTGATCCCAGTGGCTACTTGCCTCACTGTTAAAGGCGCCGAGGATATACTCCAAAAGCAGAATGCTTTTGAGCTCTCTACGCGGTCCGATACCATGTACTTCATCGCTGACTCGGAAAAAGAAAAGGAGGATTGGATCAACTCGATCGGAAGGTCAATAGTACAGCACTCAAGGTCRGTTACTGATAATGAAGTCGTCGATTATGACAGCAGCAGGAAATAGTTATTTGAGCAAGATGAAACTAGGTATTTGTTGATTTCTCAGTTTTTTGTTCTTTTTTTCGGTGTTTTGCAGACTCGAATAATTGAAATTGAGATGGGATTTCGTTGTCTATATTGCACTGTTTTTGTAATTGTGTATTCTTCCTGATCTACAGCTGTTTGCTATTTCCGAACTGTTAATCAGAGAAAATTTCTTATTTTCAATTAGTTTTTATGTTGTTCTTGTTGGTTATTATACTTCTTTGCCCAGTGGATCAGCAATTATATCATTTCTGCTTGAAGTATGCCATATGAATATAGCGTGTGCTAATGTGAAAAGTTACTTGAGGCATTGGGAACATCAATAGTACAAGGAAATGGTTTTAATGAGATTAGCATTGATGGTGATTGATGATCTTTCTGAATTGTCATACTGGATTTGGAAATATCTAGACTGTAAGAGACTTCATCAGAAAGATGACTGCGGTGTGTTAGTTTTGGTTTGGGGAGTAGTTGAGAGGATGAATTTCTGCATTTTGAGTTACCAGTTGCATTCAGCATCATATGGAGAGATAGATTGCGAGAGAGAATTTGGCTTTTTCATGTAATTGATATGCAGACATCAAGTTGGTGTTAGAAAAAGAGGGGGGGAAAAAAAATTATCTTTGAACAATTCACTCATTTGACTGCAGACTGTCAAAATTCCTTGCTGTTTGTGAAGTTCATATTCTCATGCATATGTCAGTGGACGTGATTTTAGGTGTATACGCTATCTCATCTTTACTTTATTTTATGATCTTTTGGTTCATCTTTACTAGAAACTCTGATTTGCGTAGGTCCTCCTCATGATAACTATGCTTCTGTAGTCCGTATAACAGCCTAGAGTTTCTAGTTTTCAGCATGCATGAAAGCTCAGACCATTAATTTTCCGGTCTCTATCTATTCAGAATCTTCAAAGTAATCTGCATAAAATCATCTTTTCTTATTGTAAAGCAATATTAGAGTAATACGCCCTGACCGCTGTCAATAAGGTCATGTCTCCGGAATGTTTTCTCAGGTAGCCATTCTATATTTGTCTAAAATCTGCTTTGATCATTCGAGTTACTTTGTCAACCGAATGGAAAATATTGATTAAGACGGTCGAAGCTGACTATAACAGGACATTAAGTTATGATAGCCAGGTTTCCAGTAAGGAAGTTTGGCATGATTTATGTTGTCCAGTAATTCCGGCTGTTCGGCACTTTCTGCACTATGTGCTTTGTAGGCTCAATTCATGGGTCAAGCAGGAAAGGAGAAGGCAAGTTTTATCTATTGGTGAGGAAAAATGGTAATTCTTTGGGTCATTTTCGTCAAGGCATTCATGAGTCAAAACGAAAAGGAAAAGAAAGCAATGAAATTTGTTTGGTTTTAAACTAGTTTTGAATGCAGAAATTTTGCATTTAACATTTATAAACTAAAACAAGTAGGGCTTTATTTCTTCAAAATCTGTTTTCTTGAATTTGGTTGTCTTTTCTTCACCAATATTCACGTCTTCCTTTGAKGAAACTTTAAAGAGTACGACCAGACAAATGAAGAACAAATTGCTTTTAGAGACTTGAGGTTTGACTGGATATTGGCATTCAACTTCAAGAAACTCTTATAGCTTAGCAAATATAGTGTTTATTGGCAGAAAGATGAAGAAGCGCATCATTGAGATAAAACGTCCTTCAGTTTCCAGTTCCAAGACTAAAGTCTACAGCTAGTCTCGTCTTATCGTGATTGATGTTATAGTCATATCTGAACATGCTTACCTCTCTTATTCCTCCAGCCTCTCCTCTTCAAAGAAAAAACAACCTAAGTTGAAGYAAAAACTAAGGAAGATCATTACCATTTCAGTGCGAACGGCATTCCAAAATCTGGGTTATAAGGGACGACGACTGGAAGCAATCTTTTGCAGGAACGTAACCTGCTTCCCAAAGAACTTCACGAGCACAAAACCCTAAATGCAGATTCGAAGAGCTGCATTGATGCCCTCCTAGGTGTTTTCGTTAAAAATTGGAACGTCATAGTAGTACTTCTTTCATTACAAATTGAACATGTATGTTCATATTCAAACTTTAATACTTTATCCTTGCTTCCGGATGAATGGAGATCAGTTTTATGCAACCTTCGAACTTTTTCAGTATACGACTAAAGCAATAAAGGATCATCAAAGTTAACTCCCTGTTTCCAATCTCCAAAAGAAAACAAAGGCCCCAGCAACCGCTACTTGGTAGCAATGACTTAATTGGAGACAGAATAAAGGCACATAAGAAACTCTGAAAAGATAATTAGAATGCCAAAAAATTTAAAGTAACAAACATGAGATTGTCTCCAGAAATTACATCAGAACAAGCAAATTGATCTCCCATCAGCTCAACCTAGCGACTCGTCGATCTCAATTTTAACAATCTCACCGTCATCGTATCGATCTTTCCTCGGCGGAGCAGGCGGCGTTGGAACCCTAGGCGGTCCCCGGCCTTTCTTCTTATCCTTTGGCCTTGCCTGCTCGTAGATAGAACCAAATTAACATCTCTAARTAAGAACTGAAGAGAAATTTCTAAAAATTTGATAAACCTCACATTTCCAAAGGAGTGATTYAAGCGCTTGCCTTTTGCGGTCTTCTTGTCCCCTCTTCCGCAGTAAACTGATACCAGAAACATAATTCGAATTCGTTAGCCATATGCGTATATATATACACGTGTACATACTGGAGGATTTGGTCGGCTGCTTACTAAGAGGAAGGGTTACAGAGGTGGATGATGAGGATGGAAGTGAAGTTGGGAGAGAGGAAGCAGCTAAGCGAGAGAAGGCAAGAGCCGAGAAATGAGAAACCACTGGAGCAGCTCCGACGAGGAGTAACGCCATTGCAACGGCCTTCACGATTGGACGAGCTGAAAAGATGGGTGCTCGTTTACTGGTGACCACTTAAAACTTACATTTTGGATAAAAGGGTTAATTTCAAAATGACCCTTAAAATCTTGAGAATTTTATTTTGAGTTCTAGAACATTTGATATTTACAAAGTAGTCCTCACAGTATCCTGAAATAGAAGTAATCCAATCAGGACACTAAAGAGTCACTTCGTTTTTCTTCATCAAGAGTCTGGAAAGTCTTTTTTTTTTTTTTTTTTTGTCTTTGTTAATTGTGCAAAATGATCTTCTACTGCCGATCAAGGAGGAGGATTCCTTCATATTTTCTTTTCGCGGATTAACCGTTAGTGTTCCTCTTTTTCTTAGTTTTTGGTGGAGACATGCGTAATGCAAGAAAACGAATCTCAATATGTAGTCGCATTCTACAAATGGTTACCAAACTGAGATTGGTGGTTCCACAGGCTGAGGTAATCTGATATATTGCGGGCCATTTAAAAGAAGCCAATGCTACTATGCTTTGAGAAAGACTTCATTATACACGAAGGGAAATTTTAAGTACAATATATCCCAGTTTGCATGTCCTTTCGGCGTCTAAGTGTCCAAATAAATTAAACTTTCACCTCCARGACTGATTGTTTTCTCATTCGCGGGGCAGCAAACGAACCTCGTTTAGACTTCTGCTTTGCCGGTTCAGTATTTACAAATGCGGACTCGGCCAATTCAATGGCACGAGCAAGGCCAGCAGCCTTATTTTCACACTCCATTTGCTCATCCTCTGGGATACTGTCTGCCACAATTCCYGCTCCAGCTTGAAGGTGAGCAACCCATTCTTGACGCTTGTTGGCAGCATCCTTGTAGGAATACATGGTGTCATACCGGGACCCTGTTGGGAATACGATAGTCCTCAGAGCCAAGGCGATGTCCATATCACCTGTAAATGAGATGCCTCCGAATCCACCACTGTAGGGACCCCGTTTCGCAACTTCAAGTTGATCAATCAACTCCATGGCTCTTACCTGTGGAACGTTGTAGCTATAATCAGAACAGGTAAAACTACTTCATTCGAAGATGAATAAAATAGTTCAAATTTTCATGAGAATAGGTAGGCTTGGGTGCGTTAAGATAACCCAGAATGGTCACCAATATTCACGCTATAATGCTACAGAATCGAGCATGGTGAAAAAACACGTATCTCCATTGTAAAGCAAAGCGGACCCCTTTGCATTAACATATGCATCGACTTTTCCATTTAGCCCCTTTACAAGTGATCCTAAATGGGTTACCCCTCCAAAATGGGCTGAAGCTGGCTTAGCTCTACCTGTTACAATGGGTGGTCGGTAGGAATTCTGAGGGAAGGACAAGACTTGGTTATATGAAAATACAGAAATCACTACATATCAGCTAGATATGCATGCCTACCCACGATGTGGTAGAGAACCAAAAGAAGACTGACCAACTTTTATTTTACTATCATCTTTTAAATGTGAAACTTCAGGATCACCATAGCATGGCTCAGCTTAGAGTTTAATTACTTGAATATACTTGCACTGTCTGTCATATTCATCAATAACATTAAAAAGTGATATTATAGTCCAGATTAGAGGAGAAAATATGGACCTTTGGGGCTCCACTGACAGTTCCAACAGGCAATGCAGCACGTAATGCATCCCAACAAGTAAGATGATCAAGCAATTCCCCTGTGACCTGCAAATAAAATAGTGTGGGTTCAAAAGATATGGTTTCTGAAATAAAGCTTCATATTAGTTTTTTAAGGTGTTCTTAAAGCGCCTTATGTGGAAACTATTTAGAGTTAAACAAGCTATTGTGGCAATGGAAAGCGAAACTTCCTTAAATATTTCCTTTTGTGTATGCTGCACCAGTAAGTGACACATAAATACCTGCACGAGAACTTGATAAACGTATCTACTGCCTGATATTATTACTAGGATGGGATATTATCTAGAAACTCATAATAATTAAAACTTCAAAAGATTCTCACCGTAGAGCTGATATGCATCACATGGGAATACCGCTCAACAGCCATAAGCTTTTCAACCTTTACGGAACCAGGCTTTGAGACCTATATCAAAATCCCATGTTAATCATAGACAAGTTCAGGAAGCATAAAAAATGCATGTTACACATTACATGCATCCTCTAGAAGCTATGGACCAGGTATTATGCTAGCAAAACACAGTCACTCGTACAGCAACAGCTCATAACTCAATAAGTGTATATGGAATTTAACCCAGGGAGCATAATTTGGTTCAGAGATACCTTTCCGACATCATTTCGGCCCAAATCAACCAGCATGACATGTTCTGCACATTGCTTTTGATCTTTAAGCAGTTTTATCTCCAGCATCTCATCTTCTTGGGTTGTCTTCCCTCTTCTTGTAGTCCCTGCCAATGGTCGGTTAACAATCTTTTCCTGTTGACAACAAAGGTACATGCATGTAAGTTTTTAGTGGAAAGAAAGTAGGGGATGTCTTTGAAATAATCAGCATTTTATCAGTGACATCACCTTCTTTACCCTTGTAAGAATTTCTGGGCTGGAAGCAACTAAAATACATCCTCTTGCCTGATATAAATACAGAAAGCATACTAATTAATTGAAGAACCAAAGTCAAGCTATTAAGAAAATGACAGATTTTTAAAGCAAAAGAGAAGAAGAAACCTGTAAGTAAGACATGTATGGACTTGGATTGATTACTCTTAGAGCTCTATAGATTTCAAAAGGATCAGCAAATGTTCGCTTTTCAAAACGTTGACTTAGGACAATCTGGAAAATCTCTCCTGCAAGAATATGCTCCTTTGCTTGTAGAAGGGCATTTTTATATTCTTCCCTCGTCATGTTACTCTTGTTGAGAGAGAGCCCAAAGTTATTGGTCCTCATTTCCACAGAGCCGGAAGATAACCTTGGTCTGGACATGAATTGAATTCACATACTTAAACATTAAACAAAAATACTATAACGAAGAACAATTCTATGATCAAAAAATGCTAAAATAGCAACTCACGTATCTATGTTCTGCACTTTGGATAGTAGTATTTCCAAGCGCTTCATTCCGTTCTTATAGGCCTTTTCAACAGAGGGGTATTGATCTAACTGCACCCAGTGAATTACAAATGCTTTCTGCAGGACAAGGATTCCAGAAAGCACTTAGTCAGCTTTAGTGGCTTTAACCAATGAAGAGATTGGCTAAAAGCTACTCAGGTCAATGAATTTTAAACACAAGTCATATTTGATAATGCAGGAATCCTCAAATGAAAGTATCTGACTATTAAGTTCCCGTAATTGATGAAGTATGAGCTCTAATATGGTTAGTGAAGGGCAACAAATAGATTCATGCCTGGTAGACAGGCAATAAGCCTGTCAAATTATCAGGCWTCCCCGTCTTACGTGCATCTTATGTTAATTGTTCTCCATCTCAAAACTAAAGTAGATAACTCAACTATTCATATTTTGACATTAGTTGTTACCTGTCAACGATTAAACTTGTGAGACCTCATATATAGACAGATACATATAGAGAGGAAGACCATTATTTCTCATTGATCAATAATAATACCTTCTCTACATGATCAAATACTATCACATCATCATAGAGTCCTAGATGAATGTCAGGAAGATTCCTATCATCATGCGGCACTGAGGAGAATGGCAACTTCTTCTTCTCTAAGTAACGAACAGTATCATAAGAGAAAAACCCAACCCATCCACCTGTTCATGGTGCCAATAAGCTAGAATTGTTAGATTACAAGTAGAAGTTACACAGGCAGTTACTATCAGTTATAAGTAATGCTTTTCCTTTTTTACTCATGTCACAAGTCAAGAAATACAATCTACTACTTTAGCTTGTTACAGGAATTCATTGTCCCCACCATTGTGGCTTCAAAAACATCCCTCTGCATAAAAGTAAATATTCTGATTGAAAATAATATGCTTTTGCTATAAGCCTATAACTATCATATTTAAGTTTTCCATCTTACCAAGTACTTTCCGTCTCAAGGGTTGGAATATCAGTGTAGACAAATATCATAAGAAGTTCACTTAACATGCAAAACCCAGTTTTTGCAGATATGAGATAATATAACTTACAGGGATAAGTATACAGAAAAATACACATATTTTGAACAACTCCATTTTCCCAACTAAGTTCATTTATTGACAGTTATAGAAGGGTAGTTGAGAAAGTAATACCGGTATGATGTACTCATTTGTAGTTCCAGGTGTTCATGCTTACCCTGCCATTATTAGATATGAATTCSCAGCTCTCAATTATTAAAGTTTCCTATTTATATCTTTTTATGAGTCCAAACAATAACAATTCCCATTACTAAATCTGACTTGCCACCTTTCTATCTACACCATGTCGAGCAATTTACCTCGTCACTAAAAATGGCATGAATGGGCTCATGTACCACGCAGCCACATGTAAATATGAGAAGACAACCAAAAATGCAATATTCAGCAAATACAGCTTATGTGTTTCGAGCTCATCTTATTAAGAAATCCTCCTCAATGAAGCACTTATCAGGAAACAGAAATTGCATACACAGTTTTTACAGATATAAGAAACTGGAAACAACTTGTGAAAATTTATATCCACATTTGCTTTGAGATTACGAGGCATTTTGTTGCCAGTACATAATTCAATTGCTTTGCACCGAAACTCTTCTATTCTGAAAAGCAGTGTCTAATACTTGCCACTAGTTATCAAGTCCATGGAAAGATAAAAGAATCAAATTACATGTATAATTCGTTATCTGTAAGAATCTCTCACCACAAAATGTGTCAGGAAGTTCATTGATKAGTTGAGGCTTCCAGCTTTCTGATATTTCTCTTGGAATGGCTATTGGATCCTCCACAACCTTCTCAGTTAACTTTCCTCTGTAGTGGTCCAAAATCGTGACCTTATTTTCTTTTGCCACGATTTCCATTGCGGGCTGAGCACCCACGACGCTGTATCGACCCTATCAGAAATCCATGTAGACACCAATCAAACCAATAAGATACCCATGTCATACAGTACATCACATCTGAAACAAAGTAATAAAGTAGTCAAATGTTAAGACTTACCACGTTAGAAGCTGGGAAACCAGGCTCGACAGACTCGAACAGAAAGCTCGGAGCCTCTCTGTCATCTTCTTTAACCAAGCACCGATACGCAATCACGGGTGTCAAATGATCCGAGAAAATGCACTTACAAAGAGGAATTACATTTCCATTCGTTGAAGCTTCCATAAACCTCGTTTCATTCATTACTACACCCAAACAATCAAAATAAAATTTCCAATGTAGTTCAAAAAAATATGTGACACTTTTTTGTGCGGATTAGCATGTAAAAATGTGAGACCTGGAGATGAAGAGCGAAGAGAGCAGCACTGGATTGTACGGTAGCTAAGAGCAAGAGACGAGCTACTATGTTTGGAGTCGAATGGAACCGAAGACCATCGTTGACCAGTGAGAGCTAAGCGGTTCGAGCAGACAGACACCGAAGACAACCTCTCACCAGCGAGAGGCAAGCGGTTAGAAATGTACAGAGATTGCATGTTCGCTACCGCATTCATATGCACCGCCTGAAAAACAACGGAGTGAAGCGGTGCAGAYGCGTCGACGCCACACTCTTCCGCYGTCGTTCTCTTCWATGTACCTATGTTAGGAAGATAAAATGAAACGGTGTGTCGCGTCGCGGCTCGCGGAGTTGGCAATAAGATTGCAGTACGATTACTTGGTATTTATAGTGGTGCCAAAATCAAACTGGCGTTCGGTGACGCTAACATTTACTGTCGATGGAGTGAGCAGTTTGATTTCTTTTTTCCTTTTCCAATCTCTTATAGTTTTTTTTTTTTTTAAAACAATCTCATATAGTTATGAGGAAAGTAATTTAAAGCATGCTAATGTTGGGTGGGGACYGGTCGCTCCCAACCTTTTTTTAAATTTTGCATGTGCTAATATTTTTTAAATTTATAAAAAAATTTTATACAAAATATATTATCTCATTCTCTTGAAATTAAATTTTTGATTCATTTTTTATTTATTTTTTACAATTATTTTTATTTCTAAATATCTATCAATTAATAAAATATTTATTAGATGCCTTCCATTTCAAAATAATTATTCATTTAGATTTTTTTTCAAAAATTACTTGTTAATTTAAGAAATCGAMAATGTACTACCTCCGTTTCAAATTAAATATRCTTTTAAATAAGATTACGCATATRAAGAAAATATTAAATTTGATCGATGTGTGTGTCCAATACATTAATAATAATATTTTAAAATTAAATATGGCTTAATTAATTAGGAATAAAATAGGAAAAAAATATTTTACTCTCTTAATTTTTAAAAGCGATATTAAAATAAAAAAGTATCTAAAATGACAATTATTTTGAGGAGAAAAAGAGTATTAAATATATTTTTGCCTATTATTAAAAACARGTCYATCAAAATARTACATATTTATAAGACATTAAAATAAGATTACGATTCAACATTTGTTTAAAAGATTATAAAAAGTGAGATTTTCTTAATACGCTAATTCTATCCAAATGGAAAGTATTTCTTTAGAGAAATTAAAAGTTATTTTTAAAAGGAAGAAAATATATTTTAAAAAAATAAGTTGCAACAGACAATAAACATGAGCATGAAGTACGCGTGTAGGCGAATAATGTCAAGCAAAAACAGCTAAGAATATCAAGAAGTGGATAAACTCCCACCTCCCCACTCCCTTCCTCTCATTAGGAAGAGAAATACAACAGAGTAACCTCTTCTTTTATATTCTTCCAAAATCATTTCTCGAAAGCAGAAGAGATTACAAGCAGATACTTCATCCCTCCTTTTTTTTTTTTTTTTCTTTTTCTTCAACTGTAAAATTAATATCACTTTATGTGTTCCTTTAATAAATTCTATCAATTTTCAACGATTTACGTTTTTAGGCGCATTATTATTAACGTTCATAATAAAATGATAATTCAACTAATTAAAAATGTCAAAGCAAAGGACGCTCGTGATCACTCACCCTCATTAATAAGGAAATAATAATTGATTAATTTACCACCTGTAGCCAACAGGAACTAATCATTTTTTTCCGTTTTAATTAAGCTAAACGATTACATTAGGAAATTCATTTTGGAACCTCATGCATACTTCAAAAATTAACATTATTGTGTATGTTTTGTTTGTATCTGCCATTTCATCAAATCTATGGTATTTTAATTGATGAAAACCTAAGCTCTTTCATTTTTTTAATTTCTTTTTTTTTTTTTAAAGATTTTGGTGTGTTTGCAATGTAATTCCAATTAATTTTGAAACATATTTAAAATTTAAAGATTAGAATATGAGGCCCTGATTTATTCGTTATTGTCTATTTTTAATTATTCAAAACATTGAAAATGTATTTTTTTCTAATTTTAAAAATGCATTTTCAAAAATATAAATGACTTTTGTAATAAAAATTAAAAATTAATTTTTTTATTTTGAACGTTTTCAAGTAAAACAGTTCTATACAATTAGAACGAAAAAATGTGTTTTCTATTTTTTTCTAGTAATTATCAAAAAAATTTATCATTAATTAAATAATACTTTATTTTTATTTTTTATTTTAATTTTAAAAAGTATAATATTGACTAATATATATGAAATTTAATTCACAAAAAGATTCATTAAAAATAATCAAAATATTTTTCTGTCAAATTTTAAATCGAAATGTGTTTTTTAATTTTTTATTTTTAAAAAATAAATTTCAAAAATGACAAATCGAACGTGTTTTTAACAAATTTAAAAATAACCATTCAAAATAGAAAAATAAAAATATTTTTAAGAATTAAAACTCCAAAAGAAAATACAAACATGACATAGCCTAAGAGTCAATGAATGTATTTGAATACATAAATACATTACACAAAAATGCTYTTTGATTTAATGTTGAGCCACATTTAATGTGATTCAATGAGTAAAAGTATTCTATAAAGACGTATATAGCCATATATTTTTATGTAATAATTATTTTTATAATTATGCATTAATCGAGCCACATAATTTGGCTTAATATTGAACCAAATAACACTACTGTACTCTATATATGTGCTATAAAATTGAAATAAATAAACATGTTTCATGATATTATATACAAAATAAATCTTAATTAAAAGTAATAAATACTATAGGAAGATGTTATACATATCTTCGCTCATTAATGAAGATAGTGCATTTTCTTAAATTGGAAAGAAGCAAAAGTGGCGGAACATAAATATATTTTCCTTGATTTGGATAATGTCTGGATCACTTTTATTGTCATTTCACGAAAGTTGATTATATATACATATATATTTTGGGATTGATATTGAATTGGGGTATATCATTAGATCAAATTTTCACAATCTTTAAAAGTATAAGCATTACAAACATTTACGAYGTGTATCATATATTACTATTATAGTACCACGTACCCTCCAAACTTGGAGTTGCAAATTTTGATTGCTTAAATTGTTCGACAATTTCAAGACTCAAATCACATCTTGAAGTGATATGATAATATCGCGTATGTCGTCGTTATCCCTGGGATTATTCTGACTTACTGAAGAAAAGATGGTGGCGCATTTTTTTTATATAAAATCACAATTTTTGTACAAATATAATTTGTCGCGATATTGTTTAGATGCTAAATTGCAGATCAAATCATGGCCACCTTATTAGTTGTATTGACTAAGGCCTACAAAAGATTTGTCCTCGTCTTCATAGTAATATAGTAATATAACTATATTAAACTGATGAAATTTAATTAGGCCTTTATGATATTGCCAAACGTGAGAAGATATTGATGGAATAATTTCGTCTAATGTTTTTTCCTGCTACCATATATTGCCTAAAAGATGGCCAAATGCTTGAGGTAGATAGAGTGTATCATCAGTTAAAATAATCCAATATATTCCTACACTTCCTTTTGCCCTGACGCTGAATGGAAGAAAGCAGGACAAATTATTTTAATATACTGCGACGTGCCCCTATGAATTACCATGCGTCGTTCAGTTGCTGTACATGTACCTTCTCAACTGTTTCTTTAAATTTGGTAATGCGCATAATAATTCTAAATTAAATAAATAAAAGAATACGGAAACCAGTTTGGCAGCTCCGCTCTTAAGCACTTGGTGTGACAGAAATATTTCTATTCATCTTTCCGCCACGCTTATCTCTCTATGGGCTATTTGTATATAACAAGACATTGTTTGGGATGATAATAGGGGGATTTTTTTTTTTTTTTGATATTATAATAGGGGGATTGGTCATTTAGAAGGAAATTGCGCTACTAAATTTTAAAAGATTAAAATCCGCCTTATCTAAGACTCATTGGCCTACGGAACCTAATATGTGTTAATGTTGCTGGATATAACATTATCCAACTTTCACAAAAGTTTGATATTGGTGGTTATAAATTTAAATTTAGTTAGCTCTGCTAACTATTTTTAAGTTGAATTCTTTCTAATTTTTTTAAATTTTTAATTTATGAAAGTTATTGATAAAGCATATATTGAAGGGACGATATCAGAAATGCTCCTCAGAGCTACTACTTGTCAAGGGCTGTTAAAAATTGAAACGGTTCTAATTAATTTTCTTAAATTATTTTTCTCCAAAAGTGCTATGTGGGGTAAAACTTACATTAATCAATTTAATATGCCCATTTTACAACACATTCAACCTATATTGTGTGTACTCTTGTTAATGTTACTTTAGGATTAGGATAAAAATGTAGCTCTAATAACTTCAGACAGTCTTCACCTACCWGCTATACGAATTAAATGCACAAGAATATGCCCGATCGCCCCTATAGTAACTGCATTAAATTTCCAGATGAGGTTTTCACCGCCTAAGAGAGGCGACAAGACACAACGATCAACATTAACTCCATAGCAATGAACGCGGCTTGTACTGCTAGCACAGTAGACTATGGWGTTGAGCAGCAATTTTGTAGGTTCAGATCATTTCGGGATAAWGGGAGAATATTTTTATCCCAAGATTTTGTGGTAGGGAAGCTCATAGGACAATCCTCASCCCCCGCAGATTGTTGTAATAGGGGTAGAACCGAAGAGGACATTAGTAATGATTCTATATCTGATTACCAAAGTGGCTAAATGTTTACCCAGCAAAAAAGGATCATGTCGGGATAAAGGAAAGAGATGCAACATTAAACTTTATTACTATATACTATTACTTTTTGTTCCCTTCTGGGATATATGAGGTGCACATGAACCCCATATACACTAGTTTCATCGAAAAGAAAAGGAACGCATATGCATCTTTGGTTTTTAATTCATTGAAGGAAGAGAATTTTTATTCAATTTAAAACCTTTGACTAGTAATGGGTGCATCTCAACCAATTGAGATATTACCTTCCTATGCAATATATAATTGTACCAGAGAAAGAAAAAGGAAAAACTTCTGTTATCATTAAAAGATGGGAAACAAAAACCAAAATGAGAAACACCTGGGCTTCTATTGTATATTTTTGTTTTATCAACCATTAGGCTTAATGGTTTTATTGGATGAAGTATTGGATGAAGTGATAAATATATGTACAAAAGGTCGTCCTCCAGGAAAACTGTACCTATATATGATCGTAACAGAGCGGATATAACTAATGGACCTAGGAAGGAAGAATACCACGAACTATAAACTTCCTCGCCATGCTTGTATGCATATCTAGAAACTGGGGAGGACTTCACTGTTGAAAAGGAAAGGATAAGGCAAGCATACCAGTAGGCCGAAAAGCAAAATAACCACCCCGAGGCTTTTATACTTGTTGTCTGGATCAGTTATTTCTTCCGCAAGCGGAGCAACTGGCCCTCTCTGCAAGAAGAATATCAGAACCACCCAATAAAATGCAACATCAMTCAATAGCGAGGACAGTCCAAGGAGTGCAATGGACAGGGAGGTTAAGCGAGATGAAGCCTGCACGATGAATAACTCTGTTAGCACACTTTGTAAACAGCTAACTGATGCATCAGCTCTCTTAAAACATGCTTGGGTATAAGACTTTMGYYYAWWAATGGCACTGGACACGTATATCAGTGATACTATATGCTTAGGATGGTAATGTCATTTTGACATTCCTGTTTTGCCATATGTYAGCAGGAACTGAGTTTAAGCTATGTACCTTCCTTCCCCATATAGCAAAAGAAATTCGGCCACCATCAAGCTCTCCGGCTGGGATACTGTTGATGGCATTAATCAGAAGTCCAGCCCACGACCATACTACAAGTGGGTTTACAGATATTGGGGTACCTTCCTTGAGAACATCGCCAAGAAGTAGCTTAGCTGGACATGGAGGAACAAGAAGCTTTCAGGCTTTTGCACATGCAATTATGTTATGGGTGGAAATACCGGATTCTAATGCTCGAGCAAAGAAGATAATTCACATGACAATGCTAAATGGAAAGACCAAAACCACAGGTACAAAAAAAGTCAGACAGAAGAAATAAYARATAAGTGCCTCATCWACACTCTACAAAGCACATACTTTCTATTCAACATAGACTAAATGAGCTCAAAGATCTAAGTAGTATCTAATGGCTTACCTATGCCCCCAACCAGCAGTGATTCATGAAACACCCCTGAATCAACAACAATACCAAGACCATCACTAGGCGGCAAGATAAATCCTAAAAGCAGGAGAATGAGGCCCAAGGAGAAGCCAGCAGCCGGTCCTGCCACTGCAACCTTCAAGAGATCCTCACGCTTGTTTACAATATTTTGGATTCTTGTTATAGCACCAAAAGAGCCTATCTGGCACCAAAATAGATCATTAGACATTCTGGGGCATGTATACACTCAAAGTTRGAAGTAAGAACAATGGAGACAGAAGAAGAGATGTAGAAACTAGATTTAATKCACTCAATTTGACGAGAAATACAYGTAAAGAATTAAAAAAGGATTAAGGAATAAGTGCTTCTGAAATCAGCAAAATGACTAACTTGGCCCAGCCAYAGAGGCGGTGGACGGAGCAACGAAGCGGCTGAGTGGAGCTTAACCTAGGGTTAGTGGATTTTTGCTTCAACACTCTTGTAAAATCTTTTGGAGGTGTATCCCTTCTTTTCCAAAAGTAAGWTCCTTCCCCAAAATTGTGGTCTTACAAACACAATAAACAAAACCAGGTCCATCATCCACTTTGGAAGGTCTGGTTCRTAATAACTCAATCCAACATATCAAATGTGACATATCCTATTAACTCAATCTAAAAGAATATGCTATGTTCAGTTTTATGCAATCTTGGTGGACATCAGCGTGTGATGATTTCATTCAACAGCCAAATTATTGGAGAACACATTTTGAAACGAAGGCACAAATTAGAGAACCACTAACTCACCTGCCAGCTAGGAACAAAATAAGGCAATCCAAGTTTGATTCCACYGCTATTTGCAACTAAAATGTGGCTGACTTCATGCACAGCGAGGAGCAGTYCAGTTACAAGGGCTCCMGGAAGACCTTCTTTCAACAGTTCAAGATTGTCAAAAGTTGATCTGTCAAGTACCAGAAGAACATTTATGRGATATCTAAACATGAAAGCAATCGTKATCTAGTATGACGATGGAAATACAAATCCATTTCAAGAATCAAAATCAAAATCATCAGCAACAGATTCTGCATTATAACAGTAGATAGGAACGAAAGAATTAAGGCCAACTAAAGAAAACAAGATGGATCTCSCATCCAAGAAAGCAGGAAAAGTGAGGTGGATCATATATAATAATGATCCTGAAAATGCCCACACTAGTATTCTTTGCTCAAAAACAGAGGAATTTGAAAATGAATTGGCACCGCCAATACACTTGCATATTCTCGCGAGCACAAGCCCAAGGAATTGCATATTGGATACCTTTACTGAAAGCAAGCAATTGGATGAAAAGTGTATATACCAATCTCGTAGCTTAAGAGTAAGAACTTTAACTAGTAAAATCTCCARGAAAATGAGAATTTTGGAGAAAAACAGATAAGACATAATCTAAAAGTATACACAAAATGAATACATACAATAAGTTTGATTGCAGAGCAGGCACATTACGGAGAAGCAAGGTGAGCACGGTCACTAGTCCAAAAGCACCCGCTGCAAACCATTCTGGAACGGCTGTCGAAGTCAAACCAAGTACCCAAATACTTATGCGTTAGATTTAGTTGTCTCAATCTCATCTTGTTCAGTAAGTTATATAGAGAAAAGAAAGAGGAGTGGTGAAAAGAAGGAAGAAATATTCTACAAGAGTGCAAGGTTACCTGTGGCATCCGGCTGCAGGGTCCTTCTGGGAACTACAACTGCTACAGGTTTATCATCCTCTGGATTGATTAAGAGGAAAAGTTTATATGCATCTCCAAGTTTATCCTGTACATATAATCTGGATCAATTTGATATAGCTAAGGCCAKAAAATTGCTCAAACTCAAACTCAGACAGTAGAAGCAAAATTCACCAACCTGCATTCTTTTTGTTATCTTCTCATAACTTTTTGCAGCCTCTCCTCTCAGGTTTCCCTTGAACAAAACTCCACCCTTCAAAGTTAATTTTAAAAGGTATTAAGAATACAATCAAAAGATCTTGAAGAAACCCTTTTGACGTATATTAGTACCAGCTGARGGGATATAACATTCAAAAATGTATCTGGTATTAATAATTTCATATTTATAAGGCGCCTAACTTACAATTTCCCCGATTAATAGAAGTAATTTTGAGTTTTGAATGTTACTTTTATAGTCCATCCTCAGACAATAACCCAGTAATTCATTTAAAATGAAAATTCGAGAAAAGAAAGGAGTCATCTAATTGTCTAACCTCATATGGCTCCTGGCTTGTCACAAAAAATGTGTCAAAACCAAATACTTGATCCTTCAAAATATCAATTGTTTCCTTTGGAATCCTGTCTGATTCAACAAGTTGCTGAGGCTGTTCAAAGTATAGAAGAGGAAAAAGAAAAATTTAAGACAAGAGAATAAAAATAAGAGAAGTGGCTAATGGAGATATAAGAGAAAATATTTCGTATAAGTGTTTTAATTCCGATCACCTTTAAACCTGGTAGAGGTGATCCACTTGCAACTTCAACGTCATTGTCATCCTGTGTTAGACCAGGCCAACAGAATAAGGTGAATGACGGTTCACACGCAACTTGAAGAGAAGTCCTCCAAGAAAATTGCTTCTCACTCCTCAATATATGGAAGTAAAATCAAACAAAGGAATAATAACAAGCCACCAAATTGGTGGAATGCAGCTCAGAAAATTTAATATCAGGAAAAAGGAATAAGCCATAAAATGATTTTTTGCTGTAATCAAGAAATTAGCAAAAATCGGACATAAGCAGTAAATGATATGACKTATYAAGATCAGTAACTTGAATGATAYAAGAAATGAAGTACCTCTGCTCCTATTTGGACGTTAGTCCTTAGACCATTTTGGTTTTCTAAGCTGTTAGACTCTAGCAACTGAATCTCAACATTTTCCTCCTTAACCTAGTACAAACAGTTCCCATCATAAACARCACGTAGTACAAACTAGAAAATGAAATTTTTAAATGGAGAAACAATTATGCAAACAGAAAATACAGAATTTACCTGATCAGAATAATCCTCCGAAATGGACTCACTAGACTTTAGCCAATCCCCTTCTTCACCGAATTTTCTTTCCTGTGTAACCGAATGATAATAACATTGCACCAATTACACATACAAAACTAGATTAGTTCACTTAGTAAATCACTACAACATACCGTATCGTRATTATCACTGTCAGGCTCAGTCTCTGTCTCACTCATTCTGCAGACCACCTTTCCATTGCCTCTAAACACAATCCTAAACATACAATGCATCCACAAGAGAAAAAATTAAACGATAAAATATTGGGACATAGAAAATGAATCCAATCAGCACATTTGCACCGTTACATAGCAAAACTGATAAATTTACCGGGACAACCCAAGGCTGCTGTACTTTTTCCGACCAATTACTCGAGGAAGAGCCAAAGGTTGGAAACGAATAGCACAGCAAGAGCTACACTGTGATACCGGAACGTAACTAGKGCGAAAGCTCGCCGAAAAATTCATAGCTCTCCAGCACTGCTTAGTAGTARTCAGTTTTGTTCAGAAACAAATACATTGATATGCTTAGGACGTRGAATTTTGAGAAAACTAGGGTTTAATTGAGAAATCTGTGGGRGTACTCGGAATCTCAGAGAAGGTAAGGTTCCTAAAGGAGAAGCACGTCCTGGAGGAGAGTATGGGGAGATTTTGGGGAAAAATCTTCACTGGTAGCGGAACTTGGAAGTTGAAAGTAAAGAATATCTTTGGTATTTTGTTTTGTTCGTTGATACTCGCCCGCGTAAAATCTTCGGAGAGCTGTCTCTCATTGAAAGGCTAACCTGCAATCGCTAATCATGGACTGCCACGTGTTGATGAACCCAGCGTAATCCATTTGGCATTGGACCTCATAGCTCTAGATTAGGCCAAGCCGTTAATCGACTCGATTTGAGAAAAATACCCGAATTCGGATCGAATGGATTTTTATAAACAAGTCTCTACTTTATTTAGTATTACGCTTATTTTAATAAAAGAAAAAAGAAATTAGTACGGCCACGTGGAAAAATATTTTGGAGGTAAATTTTACAAGTGCAGTGCATTATCAGACATCCATTTRGGAATCAGAAACTACAAATTTTGGCAAAGAAACAGAAAGCTTTAGGAGATACAGAACTGGAACTGAGAGTTACATTCTGTATTGAATGAAAGTGAACGCTATTCAATATCATTCTCATAACTCTGTGTTCAGTACCCTTTGCTGCATACGAACCAGCTTTCGTCAATGAAGAACTCAAGACAAACTGGTACCCTTAAGAAATCATGGTATTGCCATTGTCAACTACCTAAAACAAAGAAGCAGCACCAAAACATTGATGATATGTTTTCAGCTTCCAGAAGAAAGAGACCATTTGAGAACAAGTGAATGTGCATCAWGTTGAATGGTGTTGGCCCCTGTACATGAGCAATTTCTACTGGTTTTTATTCATCAATATTACCAAGGAGATTAAGAATTYAAGAAGAAACATGCTAAGCAGGGCAAGTATCTGATGAAGAATATTTCTAGGCAATATAGAAGTATTCGTTCATCAACTACACCAGATTTTGCCAATTTAACTGCATTAACATTGTAACCGTAGATCACAGAACATGTTTCACTAAAAAGAGSTGCACATACACAYAGAGACAGAGAGAAGCMGAGAAGAGAAGCTCAGGGATCATCAGGTCTCAAGTCCCACCTTGACCTACGCCCACATCTGTTACATCCCGACTCTGTTGTTGTGGCAGTTGACCTACGCCTACATCTGTTACATCCCGACTCTCTTGTTGTGGCAGTTGGCCTACGCCTACATCTGTTACATCCCGACTCTGTTGTTGTGGCAGTTACTTGCATTATTGGTTCTAGTTCTATGAATTCATCGGTGTCATCTTCATCACTCTCAATCCATCCATAACAAGGTTGACGCCTTCGGGATTGAGCATTATCGGCAGTAATAGTCACTGGGGTGGTYGGAACCAACAGGGCAGGAGAGTGCATCTCCCTCTTACTAGAAGATTGGTCCAATCCGATGTCCTTCCACCCTTTTCCATCCCATTCGTGGATGGGAAGATGAAATCAGCTCATCCTGAACCAAAAAAAGAGAAAAAAGCATTGTAATAAAGATGAGCTTAGAAAAGATCGCACCGGCAAAAACCACCCCCCCCCGGAAGCAATGATATATCCCACCCACAATCAGTATTCCTATCAGCCATATTGATTACGCTAATTGTTGTGGCCAGGATAGTTGAATTTCATTGCTAGTGTTTACAAGGTTTCTACTTGGTTTCAATTTATTAATCAAAAAAATCTGCATCCTTTCAATCTATAAAATTCAAGGGTGGAAAAGGCTTAGCTGATGCACATCTATACCTCCATAAACAGGAAGTTGGGAGAAATATGCTTAGTTTTACTATGATTAAGCCCTATGCGCCTTACTATTTTTTCTCGACACCAGTTTGGCAGTCATTTGATTACAGCCGGAATTGCAAACTTTGCTCTGTTGTGGTAACAATTGTGATCCTCAAACAACGATGTTACCTTGGACAATGGCTTCAAACTGACTTACAACAGTTTTTCCTCTCCTACGAATAAGTCCCTATTTGTTATGTGCATCCTCAAGTCTTGCATTCTCTGATGAGAGCAAATTATTATATTTTTCCTTTCTGAAAATTCATTTCTTGTTCTCCAGTCAGATTTACTCRTGAAATATTAGATGCAGAGGGGGAAGGCAAAGCAAAGTTYTTCTGATTTTCTTTTTAKGGCAAATATGCGCTCTAAAATGTGATGAATAAGAAATCTAGCTAGTCTTARTGATGCTCTAGACCTATCAAAACTACAGCATTTTGTAGCTTTCCCTCTTACTGGAAGATGGTTACTTATCATCTGTTCAYTCAAGGGAAATTCTTACCAATTGGAAACTTTTCTCTTGTGGGGGGGGTTGGGGGTGCTAATGAAGATGGGTAATACTAATATAAGAKAAGGAAACTCCTAAACAAGAATATGAAAGCAGAACAACTAACCACCAATTAATTACCTCTGTTGTCTTTCTCTAGTCCCTTCGCTTCAACCTCTAAAAGASCTGGTCCTGCAASAGCAGTAGAAGGTGCAGCTACATCCCTTGGAGCATGATGTTCKGCTGTTKCYCACCGWAAAGAGTTACCCTGTGAAAAATCACCCTGATTACTGAAAATGTTAGAATAATCATACTAATCAATTTARACACAGGTCAAAGAAATTCAGATTTTGAAACTACCATGACCCAAAAGGAATTRGAAGACTGTCCAGATAAAAGAACAACAGAGATCCTTATAGCGTTTAATATAAGAACTACTGGAAGATGGAAACATCATATTTGGCATATTATTTTCCCAAAAATGAGACAGAAGATTTGCTGCATAAGCATACGTATTACACAATACAGATAATTGCTTGACTATATCTTTGCAACAACATAGAATTTCTATTAAACAAGAAAGATCAACCGATTTCATAATGAAGCTGCAGAATACTTATAGTACATTCTAAGACATTTAAAACCACATACATAGCAAAACMAAGCATGTTTTTGCTAATGGTTCCAAGTAGGCTCCAAAGCAACTAAGCAGCAGAAATACACAAGGCCAGTAAGGTGGGATGTTGATTCAGTTTGCACTTCAACAGGTCTATATCAAAAGCACCATGTACTTTTATGAAATGCCCAATCATTAACAACTTCTGCAAATTCTTGAGCAAAGTTTAGTGAGAGTATAGGAGATTATTTTAATCAATAAATGCCTCTTTTTCTTTTCTCTTTGTAAAATAGTACAGCCAAGGATAGAGCTRGATCATAATATAGTAGCTCTCCCATTATTCTGTTTGTTCTTCTTCTTTCTTAGTATTTGTCCAAACCACCTTAATTTATACTATCAAAATCAGTAAGTGAAATAGTAGGTCATTACACATATTTCACTTTGCCATACTTCTAATAGGAAAAAAAATATATATATATATCTTCAACGCTAATCAAGTCACTAAAATACAGTATTTTCATGGCATGCTTCTCACATAACACCAAGGCTTCATGTAAAATTTTCTAGATACTGTAAACACACAAATTAATCATCTTCTAGTAGTTGAGTAAAGAAGAACAACAGCGGATGGGGATAGTCCCTATACAATCGGAAAACGCATCAAGTATCCTTCTCTTTTGTCCTTCACTCAAATCATTGAGTTTCAGAATCTTGCATGCATATAGTAGCAAGCATTGCCTATACTTTATAGCCAGACGAAATAGAAAAGAAGACATGTAAAAAGGTCGGAAATCCATACAAAACAAAGACGACATGTAACAACATTGCCACAATTAATACCTCAACAGACTGATCTCCTCCTKCATCTTTCTCCTGCGGATTCTCCTCTCGATAACGTACAATTGCTTCGAGCAGTTCCAGGTATGTGTACTGCTCGACGAAATACCAGGCATCATCTCCACCACCATATTCCTAAWTCCAACATGAACGTGAGATACATAAACAAAGAAAACAARTAAAAGAGAGAAAAAGYAGGGTAAGATAAGCAGACAAAAAGACCCACAAAAAWGGGGAAAAGGAAGCAAAGGTTACAGAACAACATCCTCTAACTCGATTGTTTGGACACAGAAGACTAGAGCAAGCAAATATGCAAAACATTGCGCAAATTCAACYTGATTGCGATTAATGCTTACATGAATAAAAAGGAAAAGAAATCAATTCTACAAGCAAACTATGCATCATTTACTGACTAATTTAAGAGATTCGAGGCGTCCGAAAAGGGAAAATGAAATGGAAAAACAGAGAAATTCCGAGCTTACATTGAGAAGCTCCTTTGCTATTTTCCGTACAAGTTCCGCATCAGAAATCCCATATTCCGTTTTCATTGTTTCAATAGCTGCATCCATTCTCTTATCCCTCTGCCCGAAGATTGAAAATGGTAAAGCAAACATTTGTGAGAAGAGAAAAACAAAACTGAAAGAAACAGAAGCAAAACCTTTCTTGCCCTCCCTCTCGGCGCCATTTATTGCTGTAGCCTCAATGTTCTAGGCGAAAAACACAGACCACGAGAACACAGAGCAGAAGGAGGGTGAGGAATAAAGGGTTTCTCGGCCTTATCTTTCACACAAAAAATGGCAACTGACTGTAACGAAGGAGAAAGAAAGACAGAGCAGCAGCTACTCGCAAGCGGAAGTATAGAGTCATGCGGTCAGAACGAGCTCGACGTTTATACAGATTCCCGGTACCCATTGATTTGGGCCCTTACAGTCAAAGTAAGTACTACTAGAAAACAGCGCCAATAAAATAAAATTTGGGGAATAAACAGGCCTAATAAAGTCACTATTACCACAGTAACGTGATGTACTATATAAATCTCTCGGTTATTTTATATAGAATTATTTATACATATTAAAAACTTTCCTAAATAAATTAAATTATAAAAGTAAAAAATTCGAAATTCATTAATACTTTCCTAACTACATTAATACTACTATATATGACATGTATATATCCTTATTTTTCTACTCTAACTTGATACTTAGTTAACTTCTTCAATACTATATAAGCACATAACTAATTATTACTGGTGCAAAATAAAAAATAATAATTAAAAGATTCGAAATTTAGAACATAGCCCTATGCACTATATATATTAGTAGAATTTATTTCTAAAGTGATTTTGAAGTTAGCTAATATGGAACCTTTTGAAAAAAAAGACTTGCAGTTCATTTCTAATGAATTTGCCTTTTGCCCCTGTACAAATTTTTTCTATAATTTGTATCTATCAACTTAAAAAAGAAAAAATTCACTATGATCTTAAGATTTTATGAATTATTACATTTAAAATATTATAATATCGCCTTTTTAAAAATATTATTATACCTCGTAATCATTAATATAATCTAAAAAATAAGTACAATATTTAAGTCCGAGGGAGGGACATGCTCAATATTTTTTGACTTCGTAAGCGGAAAATTGCAATCTCCAATCCAGTATCTCGGTTAGATCGAAAATGTCTCATATTTGTCGGAACACTTTCTCCATTAGGTAAGGTCTTTGGGATATGCGGACTTTAATGCAGCTCTTTTAAGGAAGAGATCATAATGGATTACTATATATAGTCAGAGCACTTATGGCCTTGGTTCGATCTTTCAACTCTGGAAGGTGATGCACTAGATGTTCATTTTACCCGTCTGGCGCACTCTGCTTTGATCATTCATGTAATTTTATTTTTTATTGTTGCTGTAATAAGAGTGTACATTTTTTTTTTTCAAATCCATGAAATTATTTTTACTTTATATATATATAGGCAAGGTAAAATGAGAATAAAAATTCTAAAGTGCTTTTAGGTAAAATGAATGAAAAAACAGGCAAGTAAAATGAGAAATACAAACAAATAACCAATGATGCTTTGAACACAGTAGAATATTTTAAAGAACTTCATTAAATTTGAAGATTAATCAATTTGATTTGGAGCATTATCCAATGATGYATGTTTGAGTTTTATGGTTTGACCATTGGCCATTCACGGAAATAACAAGCAGCAATGTCTTATTCAGATCCTATTCAAGTATCGTAATGGTTCATTAGAGATATAAATCAAGCATGAAAAACTCCAAAATTACATGAAATTTATACGAGCATTGAAGCTTTTGTTCTACAATTTCACTAATTTCATTCATTTGTAACCTTATAGGAGCATTCAGTCTAGTTCTGTTGTTATATTTTGAAGCAAGAGTGGTGCCGACTGCTGATGGGCATACTGGCCCTAGCTGACTCTTGGTGGAACTTGAACCAAGTGTAGTTGTGTAAAATTGTATAAGCACCAAAGAAGCTGCAATGCATCTATTTAACTAAATGGCACAACAGGATCCAATGCATGTGAACAAGGAACTAAACAAGAGCATTGGCAACAGGTGGCTGATTAGTGCCAACCAAAAATACATGTGGGAAAGAGAGTCCAGCAGAGACACAAAGATACTGGCCGCGTGATGCAGAGGACGCATCTGCARTCAAAACRTGACTAATCTGCTAGCACATACTGAATCTATTCCAGTCAGGTTCAGAATTTAGCCATTTCTACTTTATAGAGAAACCACCTGTGGACAGAAACTACTGCATGCAATGGAGGTCTGATAAGGCTCAGTGGTGTTGCTGCTGAGGAGGCTTGCACTGATAGCATTTGGCAAAGAGGCCAAAGTCGTCAACTTGTTTGATGAAGTTGCTCATGCTTGCCCATCCCCCAAACCCAAATCCAACAACCAACACCCATGCAACAACAAATATGTTGACWGCATACATGGCAGTCCAACTCGGAAGGAAGAACGGAGGTTTCTCTGCTGCATTCTGCAAATCAATGAGCCATGCACTGGTCATTAAAATTACAAATCCAAGGGTAATAAGCAGAAAATATCTCAGAAAATTGCACAAAAGAGCCAAAGGCCAACCCCATTAGAGCTGGTCTCGGTTGACAGTAATACTTGCTAGAAAATGTCAAAATGTACCAACTGAAAGCAATGACCAGGCAAAGCCCAATACAGTAGTTAGTTTTGGTGGGTCTGCTAACCAGCTCGGTTTAGATGTGGCTTTTATTAGCAGGACAGTCTGCTGTCTGCTGAAAGAAACGAGTGACAAAGGAAATTTTACAAACTCAATATCTGAAAAGGAAATTTTACAAACTCAATATCTGAATCTTTAAATCTGAAACAGTGCAATCTGCAGGTCTAGGGCTCCAAACTCTAATAGAGTTAAATCTCCATCTAACTTGTATCATCCGGAGTAACACTATGCCAAGTAGAGAATTAACTCCTTATGATGCAGGCAATATCTTATTCAGATAATATGAATGAAAACCAAAATTGCTTTGACAGTGYAAGGTGAGCTAGAAGCCTAGGACTATGTGGCTGACCAATTCGACATAAACTTGTRGAAGCATACCATGGATGGAATAAAGTTTTAARTGTATGTCCCAAGTCCATATTCKATAGTTCTCTGCAGATCTAACATCCATTCAACTACCGTTATTCAACATGATCTCTCCCGCTACGAWCATTTTCAATAAGATTAATTGTCACATTTTACAAATTKAGAAAATTAGGATTTGAAAAAAAAATTACCAATCTTAGTGTTTAATTTCATGGCTGASGGTCACATTCATTTGGCCAGAAAGGGACAGATGAAACAATTTACCTTCCGTGCTGAGGCCTTTCTATAAGTAAGCATATGTGCCAGGGCAGGGATGATGTAGACAGTGAAACTAACTAAAAGTGCCCCCACAGCAGAATTAATAGGCCCAAAGAAAGGAAATATGATGGCCAAGAACCATATTGGTACTACAACCGGTAGCCTGGCTAATGCCCTTAAACATATGCTTCTTGTCTCATGCATGCCCACCACTTTCTCCCATACAAAGTACAAAGGAGTGCAAGCAAATCCAAATGTTATAAACTGCAGCAGAACGAGGGAAACAAATCTCAAAGTGAGTTAATTCATAATAAAGTAAGGAGTTGCTGAAACAAAATTCAGTAAAAAGACCTGATGGATTAGCATAAGAATGACAGCTGCATCACGGAAACCAGTTCGGGGAAGGAGGGAGAAGGCATTGGCATGATCAAGGAGATGGTCACCAAAGGCCCAATATACAACAGCAGCTGATGGAATTGTTAGCGTGAACACGTATAGTGTTGCATACAAGTAAATGTACTTAAATTTCTGGGGCTTCCACATGGCATGCATGATCTCCCTAGAAAAGAATCAAGGATTTCACATTAGGACATTACTCCATGCTGAATTTTTATTTCATGCAATATGCGCCATAAAACAGKAAAGAGACAATCTCACCGTTTGGTGAAGTCCAAATAGTTTAAATTTGTGAACTTGTCATAAGAAGCCGATTCACAAAGCATAAAAAGTTGATTACAGTGACTAGACCCTCCTTCAAAATGATATTATTTAAGCCTTTGATTATAGTGAATCTCCCATAGCCCATGTGATTAAGCAAGAAAGTTAGTCTTAGGTCTCTCGTGTCCAAGCTATAAATACTCAAACACTGAACCACTGAGCAAAATCGTAAGTATAGCTAAGAATTGTGGAGGCCTCACATGAGAATAGAATGTTAATCGGAAAAGTTACTCACACAGTGACCGCATGACCGCCAAAAGTGTAGAGTATATTAGTGGCACCCGTGAAATATAGCACTAGCCTTGTTGGGCCAGAGTGAGTTACTCCATCAGCCTATTAGAAAACCAAAGCACTAAAATTGTTTATCAAATAGTTCGCAGTAGAAATGCTTAAACTGCAAAGGTATAATGACCTATTTTCGTACCTGACCATGAAGAAATGCTGCAATGGTCAAGTACCAAGCAGTGTAAGAGGTCATCCCCAAGCCCAGAAAAGACCATATTCTGTAATTGTGYAACGATGGAATGAACACAGTAGTTGCACAACAGGCCCCAAATATGTATGTCCATGTCCTCTTGTCCAGTCGATCATTTATGTAATATATATTGCTAGAGAGAGGGAAGAAAGCATCATCATTTATTCGGATAACATCCATTCACCATCTCCAATCAATAGTTGTACGAATTGCAGTAAAAATCAAACAGAAACAATTAAGCTCATTTTTGGTTTGTTARCATGAAAAARACCAACCTTGCACAAGCTATAAGCTGTATGACCGAGCCGAACAGAAGAAAAGTGCAATTGAAGGCCAATCCGACAGCTTTCCACCGGGGACCCAATAAACCATCCAACACCTCGAACCACTGCATAGASAGGCAGGATTAAACTAAGAGATTTGCGTATTTTCAGACCAWTGTTGATTAGTTAACCCAAAGGACAAAAGAGAAAAATGAATTTTATGTTTTCTAGAATTCTTCAAAATTCCTTTCAGAGATTTTCTTAAAAAGCTAACCTGTATGACATGGTTCTTGAAGCTGACGTTTTCTCTCTCCTTTCTAGTTCTGTACTCAATATAGAGGACACTGATGAGATAAGCAGTCCAACTTCCAAGTAGACCATAGAAAATCTGCAGAACTACTCCTGAAAGCATACCGAGTTGAGAGAAAGAGTATGGCAGTGTTAATAGAACCTGAGCTACCTGTGATCAAAGGCCACAACTCAACCATTAAGATCCAAAGAGAAAGCGGAAATACGTAGTACGACTTCATAGAACTACACAGTAGATGCTATTTTCAGAAGTACCTGATTTGAGGCACAACTGAACCAAGCATCATAGACAGAACCTCCATGCCAAAGAAGGCTTTTGAAGTTATGCATTGACTGATCAACTCTTTCTTCTCCTCTCTCGTCTTCATCAGTCTCATTCACAGCCCCAGGAACTATGGCCTCTTCGGATTGTTTCTCGGTCACCATTGATCCTTCCCTTTACTGAAACTCTGAAACTCAAGGAAGTAAATTGCTCCTAAACTTGAACCCAAAGACCATACGTTTGCATCTTTACAAACCTGGACTATATAGAAATCCCAGGAATCTTCAGTTCTCTATACTTTTACAAGCTTATGCATGCACCGATATTTTGGGCGAATACAGCTACACAATATGCTAATAATGTACACAAACCCAGTGGCACTTACTCACCCTTTCTAAGATCCTGTTAAGATTGCAGTCGGCTGTTGCAGAGTTTTAATCATAATGCTAGTTTCCAAGGGTTCTGTTAGCCAGTGAAATAAATGCTACTGGACGACTACGATCAAGAAAGGAGTATGTCTTTCTCTAATTGTATCTGGTAAACAATGGACTCTGACAAAGCTAAGACTGCCTACCGCCTTATTTTGAAATGAAGTTTCCCCAAGTATACTAGTGTTGGGAAACAGAGAGGAACTRCAATTCCAAAGCTCGACAAAGTATTGCCCAGAGTGAAAGCTTGCTTCTTGCATACACTAAAAAGCCCTAAAGGTCTCTGTCTCTGTTCAAGAATCAAGGGATTTTAAAAAGAGAAGCAGTTAAGTCGAGTATAAAGAAACGGAAATGAGATACAGAAGAYGCAGCTTTTGTAGAAAAAGAACACCAACTTTTCTTCGCTTAAAATGATTTCTCAAGAAATCAGAAGCTAACCAGAAAGCAACAAAAACAAACACAAAATTTGGTATCTTTCCGTTGTTTCTCCACTTCTCATATCGGTTACAAAGTGCAGAGAGACTGAGCTATCTTGCTTAGCTTCGCTCACCTCTTGGCGCTACTCATTGTTGAATTTCTTTTCTCAATGTTGATGGTTTGGTGCCATGGGTTATGGCGGTACTCTTTKTAGCGTGGACCATGGTTTTATGGGCTGAATTGCTCGTTAGTACTCCTTTCTGAGTTGTAAATTTTGTCAAAACAGTCAGTTTATTCTCATCCATTAATGGTGGAATGTAAAGTTCATCTTAGACGCGAATCCATCCATGCTGTTATCAATCAAAATATATCCCATTTAATTATTTCTCCTTTGCCATTTAAAAGAAAGTGAATGATTAAAGGAGAAAAGCACAGATACCAAGTCGGCTAACTGGGGTTTAACAAAACCATTTTAAAACCGAAGCTTTTTACATTTTATAGTCTATGTTTCCCCGAAATGATGGAAACATGAAACCACAAACGATAGCGACTTCTCAGGCAGGAACAAAGATGAAGTAATACTCTCTGAATTTGCTCCTACATTTCCTCTCTACAATATCAGAACTAGAAAGCGGATGCCCTCTAAATTTAGAAGGTATCACCAATAAACCATCCCCCAATTAGCAGGTGGCATAATGTTTTCTTTTCAAAAGAAGGAGATGTGAATTGGATCAAACAAATTCCCTCTTCCGAATCTTTCTTTTCTGAAAAAAGATTTTTAGCCATTAAACAAATTTAACTTTGGGTTTAGTGGGAGACCTAATGATTAATGATAAGGTTCAAAGTATAATTTAGACTAGGTTGAAGTTTGGATAGAGCAAAGAACTTTTGTGTCCCTATGCCTTTGGTATGAATCAAAATCAAGGTGAGCCGTAAAGTTCAGTTTCTTATGGAGCTCTGGTGCTTGCCACCATCCTCTATACCATAAAGCTTCCATCAGGCTCATTTATTTGTTTATACCACTTCGGGCCTGTTGGAGATGGCATTTTGGGCCCGATTGGAACTTTTTAAGGRTGCTTAATATTGTTGCAGACGTTAGTATCGCTTCCACAAGCATTAATTAAGTAAAGTAGTTTTTACAGTATTTCAAGGTAATCTCTATAAATATATTTTAAAATTAAAATAAAAAATAAAAAATTAACAAAAAATTAAATCCATTTGATTTATGTCCTCAGTCATCTTTTAATCTCTAGTTATAAACTTTGGGAGAATAATTTGCTCAATTATGAAGGTAGGTTTTTTTTACTTTATCCATTTTTATTTTGTTTTTTAAATTTTATATTTACTACTATATACTCCCCGTTTCTTTTTACTTATCATATTTGTCAAAAGAAAATTACTTCAAATACTTATCATTTTATAAAATCAATGAAGCAATGAAGTATTTAATATTTTCTTCCCAATTTATCCTTCTATGGGCAACTAAACATTTCATTTTCTAGGCCTAATAAATGAAAAGTCTTTTAATTACTAMGAAAAGTAATAGAAAAAGAAAGAGGGACAATTTATTGGTGAAATTACGATAAGACTAATTTAGTTATTTTAACTAATATTTTATAAATTTTATGAATTTATTAATTTGTGTTTGACGTAACAAATAAAAATGAATAAAGGGAATAGTATCAAGTTTGATATTCTTAAATCATAAATTACATTATTAAATTTATTGACTTCATAATAGTTTAGCCTGGCAATGAGTGTTGCATGCATCAGCATGACTGTATGATCCATTTTAATAATGATGAGAAAGAATCCATAGTTCCAAGAAAAAGAAATGCATAAATTTAGAAATATTTAGAGGGAAATGAAAGAAAGGATGTGCTTGACTATTTTAATGTCTTCAAAAGCTATTATTTGCTCGTGAGGTCCCATCTCTTTAAAGTTTGGCTTTGTAACCTTTGCTCTTTATAACTTATCCTTGGAAGACTTCTAATATGACTTTTCCTTTTTCTCCTCATTTCTTCATATATTGTCACTTTTTGTTTTTCCCATTAGAGAATCCTTTCTAAGGCTCTATTTGAATTAGACTTTAGGTTAAGAGGAGAATTTTTTTTTTTCTTAAGTTGGGAAAACGAGAAATTGTAATATTTAAATTTTTAAAATTGTTTATGAAGTTAAAAAAATTCCTTAGGTTAAGAAATCACTTGAATTAGAAATGATAAAATGTATCTTTTATCAAAAAATATTCAACGTTCAACATAATAATAATTAAACTTACAAATTCTATCTGGCTTATCACAATTTTAAGCGATGCAAGAAATAACAAATAATCAATTATAAATATTTGAATAGTCGATTATTCAAATATTTATGAAGAATTATTTGTTATTTCTTGCATTGCTTAAAATTGTGATAAACCAGTCAATCATTCCCCCATGCGAATATCGATTACATTAGTATGATAATTGATTATACTAATYTCAATTACTCCATGCGAATGTAGATTACATTTAGTTTTACAATCGATTAATTATATCCAATAATTCGCGTTTGACAGRGACTTTTGTCTATATGAAACTGCACGAACTATTTCTGAGTGGTTAAATATGAATAATTGAGTACCTAGAAAGCATTAATCGACATGTAGATAATTATTTATATACTATAATTGTGCCAAAAAACRTGAAGCTTATCTATATACTGTAATTTGTGTAAACCGTCATCACAGATGACCTCCGTCATAGACATGTTTATCACGGTGACCTTTTGTAGCCAAGCTTCCAAACGATATGCTTATCARAGCAGCACACCATGATGATATGTCTATCACGATTTTRCCTTGTGATGAACCTTGCAGATGATATGTTGATCACAATAGGCAACCTATCACTTTTTGCTATTGTGAAAAGCATATTGAGTGCTATCTTCATCACTGAAGGCCACCGTGATGTACATTCCCACTACGGCAGCCTGACGTGATAGAGGTTGCACCCAGCATGCTCTTCACAACATCTCGTCGTGATGCATTTGTACATAACGGTGTCCTGCTATGAAAAGAATATTGTGTGCTATTTTATCACAGCAGGCCATCATGATATATAATCAAAACCACGGCGGCCTATCACTAGCACGAAAATTTCGACAAGGCTGTTTCTGGAATCTAACTAGCTTGGACATATCAGCTACAGCTTTGAGATCATCAATATCATCCCTCTCACCCTCATTAGAAAGCAYAAAATCTAACGTCGTATCAAGTGACACTAAGATTAGAAATGAATGATAGTGAAACAACATTCAAATATATAACAACTTGGAAAGACGGTTCCATGTTTCACACTGAGATTGAAAATGATAGTGAACAGATTCCTCCAGCAAGTGAAGAAGTTTGTAGAGTTTTTTGGCATCGACAAGAAYAATCCTTGCACAGACGAATTTTTTCCTTCAATTGAAGCGACAAAGTTGGATGAGTGATTAGTAGGAAGTGTAGAAGTTATTGCAGACCAGTATGGACTAACAACCAGCCATAAATCAGTATGAGATAGTTTTCTACTATAATTCAACGATGGAACTGTTCAACGGGCATAAATAAACTCGAAAACTCGTGTAAAGGGATTAGATTAATGTACTTTTTATAGTAAAAAGTAATTAGAGTAGTTATTTTTACTCTTTAATTTTTTTTAAAGGAAAGTGAAATGTCACTATATATTTTTGTTTTTTAGTGATGAATTTAGGGGCAAAAAATTTCTTGGTTAAAAGTGAAAAACAAATGACATTTGAAATTGAGAAAAGAAACTTTTTTCCTCAAAGTGTAGTTCAAGTAGGGCCTAACCCATTTTTACTTCTAATGAACAAGCATCCTAGGATATGCTTTTTCTCTTAGTCCCCACAAAAGAAATTCTTGTTTCTTGATCGATGAGAATATGAATCATTACTGAGTTAAACAAGTTTTCAATGATTAAATTCATATTTATAATTATTAATATATTTCAATTCAAATTGAACTGACATAACTAATCCGATTCAGGCTTCAGCACGATATTATTTTGATTTTTTTAAATAGATATCAACTTCCTAAAAACATAATCCAATTATTAAGCAAAAGTTAATTGAAGTTTTGGTTCCATACATATATACTCCTCTCCTCTCGTTTTGCAGTGTAAGTCATTTAAAATATGTGTACACAAACTAATATTACAGATATGACGATATATTTTACCTAAAGTTTCTACTGGATTCTTCCTCTATCTTCTTTAATTTATCTGCATTTAAGGTTAATTAATTATTATTTTTTCTCATTATATAAACTCCCTAATCTCATTTGAAGTTTTTTGAAAAAATATAAAAAGTAATTAATTTTCAAGACATATAAATAAAAATAAAATTGAAATATTTTTTTCTTAATATTGTAAAATAACTTACATTATGAAAAAAACCTTCCTTCCTAAAATGACATACATTATAAAGAGAGAAGTACCGACTAACCAAACTTTTATTGTAGGGAGATTCCTTCTATTACTAGCCATCATTGTAACAAAGTCTTCAAACCAATGGAGTAATGATGTGATCTAACCAAACCATATCCCATGGAACTAAAAAAAATGATAGCCTAACTAACCACTTCACCAAGAAGGATCCATAAAAAAGAAAAAAGAAAATTGATGCATATACAACTTGAATTAGCCTAAATAATAATTCAGTTGTTAAAACTTGCTTTATTGGTTACTATGAGTTTCAAATATGATCATCTCGTAAAACCCTATTAAAATGTTGCATCATTTGAGGAGGATGACCCCATTGTTCACGTGTCCACTACAAGTATATATGTCTGGCTGCCGGGGATCTGATGCATCAAGTCTCGGAGATATTTGGTGATCTTCTCGATCCCAGTAGAATCAGTACCCATCAGTCGTCTTTCTTGTGTCATTTCACTTCATTTTGCCACTATACATCTATTATGGAAAATGAAGACAAGTGCAATTATGAACCTCTGTCTGCCATTTCAGTCTCCCGAATTCATCCACCTTCTTCCTCATGTTTATCACAACTGACTTGCCACTAAGGTCAAGCTTCCAAGCTTTAAATTCTTATTCGCCGTCAATAATTTTATTAATTAGAGTATGATATATAATTATATTAACATTTAAAACAGAGGAGAGAATGTTATATTAAAAATAGATGAATCATCAATATTTTATCAAGATAGAATAAAGAAGTACCTTTATGATATAACATGCTCTATTATTAAATATAAAAGTATACATTTTCTTTATTTTTTAAAAATTATATTAGTAAATGTAATGATGAATTTTCAAAATTGTAATCCATTGAAACGCACAATTTATATAAAGAATTTGTTTATAAATATTACATTTTTTAGCCAATTGAATCGTATCTGAACTCGAAGTTTGAACTTTGGGTCGGACTCCGGCTGGCCCGATTTATAAGAAAAAAACTATTTGAAATTAATTAAACAAAAAAAGGGTATGATTTTAAAAGCTTGGATAAATTATTTGGTCAAGTAACTTTATAATGGAAGAAGGTGGATTGAATGTTATTTCGTATAATATATTTTTATATTATTTCATAAATTGTGTTAACTAATATTTTAGATATCGATTTAGAGATTGAATGAAAAATAAAAAAATATTTTTCATTATTGGACCATAAATACTTGTTAAATTGTATATTGTTCTCTATGTAAAATAATAAAATAATTATTATGATTAATTGTTTCTTTTACAAACAATTTTTTTATGAAGAAATTAACTTCTCAAAAGTTATGAAGAAATCTTATAAAAAAAGATTGAATTATGAAAAAAAAAATAGGTACCATTGCTCTTCATAATTGTGATCTCCACATTCTTCAATGTGTAGTTTATTGAAATATGAAAAATAATTTAAGCAAAAAAATTTTTGAGTGACATTTCAGTTTAAATAAATTAAATATTATTATTATTAACAATTTTTAACAAAGGAGGTAAAATTGTTGAAAGAAAATTCTCATTATAATTGTGATAAGTGACGTTTCAATATGGTATAGATTAGTCATCTGGCCTCGAGTCATTATGATGGCATTAGTTGCGTGGCCCAGCTCTACTGGAATTTCTTTTTCCAATTGGACCAGAAAGACTATTTGTGGAGTTGAGTAGAAGCGCTTGTAAACCACAAATTTGTGTCTATGGGCGAGCCAACAAGGCCCAATTTAATGGCCAGCTTGAAAGCCCACAATTATTAAAAGAGAATAACAACCCTTGGATCCAATTCCCAAAAATAAAATCTCAGCCGTCTAATGTAGGTTACGCTTTTCAATCCTCAATATAAACCTTCCTGCTTTTCCTTCCTCCACAGTAAGCTCCGCTAGGGTTTTCATTCTCCACAACCTCAAAAAACCCCAAATCTGAATCGAAGAGGTTAAAGAGACGGCTCCGTCGCTGTCCGCCTTGACTGAGCCTTAGCAGCATCGTCTTGGCCCTCATTTTGCCCAAAAGAATCTCTTCTGTTCATTTCTAGGGTTTTAGCTGTACAGAAAAACTTTTCTAGTTAGATAGTTGAAAGACTGAACTTTTTCGAAATGGTGACCAAGGTATCAAAGGCTGAAAAGAAAATTGCTTACGATCAGAAGCTTTGCCAGCTTCTGGATGAATATACCCAGGTGCTTGTGGCAGCCGCTGATAATGTTGGATCAAATCAGCTCCAGAACATTAGGAAGGGTTTAAGAGGTGACTCTGTGGTGCTGATGGGAAAAAACACTATGATGAAGAGGACAATCAGAGTCCATTCTGAGAAGACTGGAAACACTGCCATCCTCAACCTTATCCCTCTCCTTGTTGTAAGTTTTTCTATTATGCTCTTTTAATTTCAGATTATGTATTTTTGGGTGATACAATATAATCTCATGTTGGAAGGATGACATTTAGCTTTTTTCTTGTCTTGTTTATAGGGAAATGTCGGCTTGATTTTTACCAAGGGTGACTTGAAGGAAGTGAGAGAAGAGGTCGCAAAATATAAGGTACATAATTGCATTCAATTGAGGATTTGTATCATTCCCTTTTAATTAATATTTGATTGAGTTAAATGTTACTGGTAGACAATACTTGTGACATCTTCGATATGTCAGTCTAACATTTTAGCTAGATTTATAACTCAATTTTTTTGGTATATACGCTGTTTTAGATTGTCTTATCGTGTTTGCTTACGATTCAAGTTATGATAAAATTTTATCTTTCTACTCACGAAAGAAATGTTTGGGCATGGGGCTCTAGTAGTGATATCTAGATTGAGGTATTCATCATGTCCTACCTATGGAAGTTTGTGATTAGGTGGCGTCTACATGGTATATCAGAATAGGATCTTCCCAGCAATATAGGAGAGGTATGAATAATATATTCCTATAATGGGATTCAGGAACAAATACTTTTCTATACCTTTAGTGTGATAGGTACCATTTTTGTTCTTTTGTCTTCGATTCTGTTCTTATTAGTTGAAGTAATAATATCTACATGCTGCTTAACATCTTTTGGTGGTCAGAATATAAAGTAATTGACAAAATGCTTGTGTATTTCAAAATGATTTCCCCCTAGTTCTTGAAATTGACTTTATGTTTTTGAAATTTCTGGTGGTCAGAATATACAGTAATTGGCATTATGATGCATGCTGAATATATATAAATTATTTGTATAGCCTTTGCTTCTCCTGTGAAGTGTATGCCCTTTAATTGCTTAGCGAATTACTATAATCAAGTTTGATTGTCTAACTTTTTTGCATTCAACTTCCGTGAAATCTTGGCCTACTGTTTAATGTACTTTTTGTTGTTTATTGTTTTTTATTGCGCTAACATGACCAAACTCCCTCTATTAGGTCGGAGCTCCTGCTCGTGTTGGTTTGGTGGCACCTGTTGATGTTGTTGTCCCACCTGGTAACACCGGTCTTGATCCATCACAGACCTCTTTTTTCCAGGTCTTACTTTCTCTCTGTTGATTGTTTATTGTTTCCAACCTCCAAATATTTTCTTATACTTGCRTTATGTATAGGTGCTGAACATTCCCACCAAGATTAACAAGGGTACTGTTGAAATTATCACCCCTGTGGAGCTTATTAAAAAGGGTGATAAAGTGGGTTCTTCTGAAGCTGCTTTGCTTGCAAAGCTTGGGATTAGGCCATTTTCTTATGGTCTTGTTGTCCTCTCTGTCTATGACAATGGTTCTGTTTTCAGCCCTGAGGTCCTTGATCTGACAGAAGATGATCTCGTTGAAAAGTTTGCATTGGGAGTTTCCCAAGTCACTGCATTGTCATTGGCCATTTCATATCCAACTCTAGCTGCTGCACCACACATGTTCATCAATGCGTACAAGAATGTGTTGGCTATTGCTGTGGAAACTGAATACTCCTTCCCACAGGCTGACAAGGTGAAGGAGTTCCTCGAGGTACGTGCGCTATTTTGATATTATCATTTTGTTGACTTTCATCATCTGTAGTTATGTTTAATTCTTTTGTTTGGAAAATCTTGCAGGATCCTAGCAAGTTTGCAGTTGCTGTTGCACCTGCTGCTGCTGCTACTACTGATGCAGGTTCTGCCGCTCCAGCTGCTGCTGCTGCTGAAGAGAAGAAGGAAGAAGCCGAGGAGTCTGATGATGATATGGGATTCAGTCTTTTTGATTAAGTTCAGCGGTGGTGTTGTCATGAAATCATACATTTTAGGAACGTCTTTTATTGGATGAGACTCGTTTATGTTCTTTTGTTGTTTCAACTAAGATAATTTTTGTTTGCTATTTTGCAATTTATTAGTATATTGTGGACTAAAATATAAATTATTGTGTTTTGCTATTGATTTTTGATGCGTACAAGGTAGGATCTGAAATTCTTCAATTTGTTGGAAATTTTTGGAGTTATTTGCATGCATAATTTCTGCTTTACCAAAATTGCGCTTTTTAATCCCCCTTCTTTTCAAGGTTCCGTAATTCTCTTGGGATACTGCATAAATCAATCTTATTCGTGGACTCTTAACCTGCTTACCAGTGGGACTGAAGTTTTTCTGTATCTGTTTGTAGCTTTCTAGTTCTTAGAATTTCAATTTGCCTTGTTTATTCGTAGAATMTAGCTAATTTAGATAGTCTCTTCGTGATAGAGCATAGGAAATTTGTGTTTTATAGCAAATATTTGCTATGCCTTTGGMTCTCTTTCGAATTTCTTTTTCAATCTTTTTGTACATTTGCTTCTTAGATTTGTTCTTTTTCAATCTTTTTGTGACATTTGCTTCTTAAATTTTTTTCCTTTTCAATTTGTTTTTACTTTTGCATCTTAAATTCGAAAGTATTAAACTGTTTAGTTTGTTCTTATGGGCCTAACAAGGAGCTTTCCTGAGCCACATGCTACGCATTCCGGGGTAGGAAAAAAGTGGGGGACGGGGGGGTCGGGGGCGCGCTGGGTCTAGTCCTTCGAGTTGGACCAATACGAAATAAGTGCCACTTTCGTATGGGAAATTGCCCCATCGAGCCGAAGGATGTGCCAAGGTGTCGTCTTGATTTTGACACGACACAATTATAAGTCTCGATTCTTATTTCAACCGGCTCGTGCTGCTGCTGGATTAGGATTGATCATTGATCATTTCTTGCTTTCCTGGATTCAATGTCTTGACAATTTCCACTGTCAAGGGAAGAATGTCATTTCACATGTTGGATCACATCATTCCGCTGGCTCTGTATTTACGAAAGTGATCTGAAATTGATTGGGAAATCTTGACCTTAAAAACAGCTCTATCACATAGATACAGAGAATCTCAGTTCCGTGTGTCGTTTTGTTTCCGAGCAGAGGCCTCGAAGCATCCTACATCCCTCGGTCAGCCTGATTTATGACGTATATCGAAGGTCTTTTGGGCGGGCGGCTATATCATTGTTTCTTTCTCCAATATAACATAAGGTGGTTTTGGGTCATCACTGCTATTTCTCCTACATAATATCCTTCGGGAACCAATAGACGAAAGCAATATCCTAAACGTGCCGTGAAGAATATGAGATTGCAGATAATATTATGAGTTCCTTATAATTCCATTTGTGGAATACATGTAAGAGTTAAATATAAGGTAAATGAGGCAAAATGCACCAGACATAATATTGCATTATCCAGATAATGTTGGCTAATTGTGCTGCTAACTTTAATAGTTTTGTCACCCTCTAATTCAGCCMGTAGGACATATGTYTTCTTTAAGTTTTTTCAATTAAATATATTTTTCTTCGAATAATACACGTATAAAAGTTTTAATGTAGTACAAACAAGAAGAAAAAATTAAAAGTGGGATGTGTATTTGATCAACCTAAATACGTTAGCTGTTAAATCAATAATGAACTTGTAAATTGGAAGATTATCTGTTATTTGAGCGCACTCTTGGCTTAGGCTGTTCTTTGAGTGCAAGAGCACTSTTGGAGTGGGTAGTACATGATGTGCATTCAAGTTTGGCATGGAACCTAACTATTCCTCTGTAGTCCAAGAAGTAGACACATGGGTTGATAACTCATAACCCATCCTTGTTTCTGGCATTCCTCGTTTTTGATTTCATAAGGTTGCAGGTGGTTTTATGGGAGAGGGATTTACCGATTTATCATAGCTATGAAATGAAACCAAGTGGCATTTGATGCTGGAGATAATTACGGATTTCCACTTGTGTGTGGAATCCAAATTCCATTAGATTTGTTGGTGTACCAAAATTCAGAACACAATAATAAAAGCAGCGAAGGGAACTAAGAATCCACAGACCAGGCCTAGACATTTCCTTCACGAAACTAATTATCAAATCATAGGCCGTGGCCCGACCGTAACTATGATTTTTTTTTTTTCTTTCTGTTTTTAAATATATTATACTCATAAATTTTAATTTTTTTAAAAAAATTTGATTCGTATTATGAATAGAATTAAACGTTTAACCTCTTATTTAATTTAATAATTTTACCTACGATTGTAAGTTAATACATCAAAGGTAACTATGGATTTGGTACAACTTTATTTTAACAATTTGGGCATCCGATGAAGAAGATTCTATGCTTTGTAGTGTAAAATTGGGTTAAAATCATTAGGTAGTATTTCTGGTAGTAGATAAGAATGAAAAGTCAGAGGTTGTGGACAACTTTGGCTAAAAGCCAATTATAATGCAAAAAGATCACTGCGGGATAAACTTTGGAAATATCCACAATCACACGCACACCACTTTTCTTTTCTTTTACCTTTTTTTTTTTTTGCCCTTTTTGTCACAAAACTGTAGAGACAATCAAGGACATGTCTGGGGAATGGTTTAAATTTTCAAAGTTCTTCGCTATTATAATATTTTCTTCATTTTTTTAAAATGTATCATAATAGGTAAAATTATATCGATTAGGAGAGATAATAAATTGATTCTAAATTATTATTAAAATGATATTTTTATTTTTATTTTAGAAATAAAATAAAATAGGAAAAAAAAGAAGCCTGATTTTATAAGTTTGGTGATTATACCGTGAGGATTAAATAAAAATAAAGATGAGAACGATAATTAATTATATGTCTTGATAAAGCATGCGACATGCTTTCAATAATAAAATAAAAATTTTTAATTATGATACGCTTTAAGAATATAGAGAAATAATTAAATTCAAATTTATATTTTACTCGATTAAGTTAAAGAAATAAATAGAAAATTTTAAAAATTAATAATATACTTAGTATTACATATTTTTTATCACATCAATTAAAGWAACATAAATAAATAAGACGTGAGACAACGTCACTAATAAAGATGGATAACTACCGGCAGCATAGCATGAAAAAGCAGCCATAATATCCGCAATACATGCTTCCTCAATAGGAAACCAGCAACTCATTTTGACTATGRTAAAAGTCAACCCAGCCTGACATTTTTGCTCCCTAATGGCATGTCTTATCTGTATGCTTTTGGGTCGGATRATCCACTATGAATGCACTGAACCTTGGACAAAGTGGATCCAATTGAAGACAGCTCTGCCTATCGAATAATCATGAGCTTTTACATTTTTCTTTTTTTTTCTTTTCTTTTTCGGCTTATTGACATTAGAAACTTCCAATTCTTCAACAATTATCTTCTTCCTCCCTTCCGTTCCCACCAACAGTTCCTTCAGGCTTCACCAATAGTCATAGTTATAGACTTCAAGCCCGAACTCAAAAGTTACCTAATTTGATATCAACAGTGGTAATCTTTAATTTTACTTTCAACTAATAATCATTAGTTGATTAATGTTTCACCTCGTTTACGACGCACTTGACGTACTATTAGAAAAATTTAGTAAAAAATCTTAGAGTTAAAAATGTATTAAAAAATCTAAATACTTATATCATATTATTCATAATTGTTAACTTTTTAATAACAGAGAAAACGATAGGAAAAAAGACTAAAACTTTGTTGAAAGAGAATGATAGTATATGATAATGTAATGTGTCATCAAATTTCATCCAAAAAATTATTTATGGGCTGTTAAATTATAAATCAAATCCTGATCAAATACCACAATTATCAATATTAAATAGTAATCGAAAACTAATACAAACTAAATCATAATGAAAAATTATTTAATCAAGTCCTACTTAATCACAATTATCAAATTCCTAATCTCTCAAGCAGAACAAAAGAAAGTAAAATCAGCATATTTCAAAGCTAAAACAAGCCAAATTCGAGAATTATTTAGGATTGAAGGATTAAAATAGTGGAATATAATTAGAAAAAGAAAGAGGTGTAGATGAACTAATGAACAAGTATAATTATTCAGCGGCTTATTCACGCGAATCAACGGCCGCTTTCACCAATTAAGATAAGTGGATAACCTAAGGACGCATGTTCTGTATCCAGACGTGCAAGCCAAACAAACCGTTGAACCTCCAACTGTAGGTGCCACGTGTTCACGTTGAAGTAGTTGATGTGGCACCGCCTAACCAAGCGTATGCTCCCACKTATATACGGACAGCTTGTTGCAGCCCATATCAATATGTGTGTGTAGGTACACGTGATCATCATGCCACGTGTTGGACCTAAAGCACTTTATCCCAGGAGCAAGTCACATGCTGGGTCGCGTGATTAGCTYGTGAGTGAAAAAAGTGATTGCTTAGTTGGAGGTCACAATTTGAAGAACCAACCAATAGTCTATGTCCAACTGGAAAAAGCGCATCACTGCCGTAAATTGAACCYCCAATCACTCACCGAGAAATATTAAACTAGTATGCATCCCTGCTTAGCATTACTATTGTTAGTAACTTGTTAATTAAGGTTGTTAATATCGAACTCATTGTTCATACACATTAGTGGCACGGCGCAAATTAGTATTATCTCCGTTCTTATTTATTTATCATATTAAGAAACGGAGTAAGGAATTAAGAAAGTTTACAAAACATTAAATCGAATTGATTAAAATAATTTTATCATTAATTTCGCTAAAAAAGCTTTATATTAACTTACCTTTTTTTCACTCTCTCTTACATTCTTTCCTCCTTTTTTTAGGTTGAAAATTATAAAAATAATAAATTAATGGGTAAAATTTTTAAAAAAGTTCAATAAATATTTCATTAATGTTTTAATATGATATGTATTTTGAAATCGAACAAATTTACCAAATGAGGTAAATAAATAAAAACGGAGATAATAGTTATTATTAACTGGGGCAAAATAGTACTACTAGTAAAAAAATAAAGGGATAAGCAAAAGTTTGAAGTGGTAAACAAGTAGAATGGGATTTTGAGTCAACTCGGGTGAATACTCAACTTTTAAGTCTGCCCGCCAAAGTTTGAAAGTTGGAATTGGTTTGGATTTTGGACAATAAGGTTGGACTGAACTTTCAAACGACCTATCCAAACCCTACGGAACAATTCAACTGTAAATTAAAAAAAAAAAGAAAAAAAAGGAAGCCTTAATTTGGAGTCATACGATAATACCCCTACTCATGCCAATAATAACAAATTAGATAGTCTAGGAAATGAAACATCTTAGAAGTTCAAATAATAGTTTAAAGATTATTCAGAAGCAAACTATTACTACATTTTTAGAGATTAATGATATTTTTTGTATTTAGGGAATGACTAGTCAATTCTGCTATTTATACTTTTTCATATTTAGCACAAAGATATATTTAATTTGTATATTTTATCAATTTAATAATATATTCATTTTAYAATATATATTACTTTAAATTTATACGCACACAACAACCTGCTTTATCTAAATATCTTATATGCCATTCATCCATCTTTTTATATTTCTCTGCATCTAATATAAATTAATTATTTTTCCTCACTCTCAGATTATCATCTTTAAATAAATTCATAATTTCATTTGAAATCTTTAGTCAAATAGTACCCTAACTGCCTTCAAACAAGATTAATTTGAAGCATATTAATAGGAGTAAGATTGAAAATTGATTTATATACGAAAAGGAGTCTCCTTTCTCAAAATGATTAATATCTTGAAAGGAAGATAATAGTAAATATTATTTTTAGATGGGTTATGAATAGTGCCACATGACCTTTATACGCAACTTCTGAAAGGAGTAAAGATTGAGGCAGATATTGGAACTACATATCTGGAACAAAATCTAATGGGCATATCTTTGGGCGGCCCTAATGGCGCCATGAACAACGGTCAATTAAAATCTCGCTGTGGAGCATTAGGCATTTTCCCCTATTCCCCTATTCTAGTCAAACATTCTATACCAAACAAATTGCGTCCCGTTATCCATCTGCTACTACTTCCAACACTGTAAAGCATATCAAACTCTTTTGTCTCAGAATATAACTTTGACCAGTCAAAATTTGTTTTGAAGAATACATTTAGAATGTTAATTAAATATTAACCTAACTCTTAAATTTTGTTTTTTTTCCCAAATTAATTAGAATTCAAAGAATTTTTCGCATAAACGGGTGATACAATTTAAACAGTCGGCAATGGGGCCGTCTTTTTCGCGAGAGACACGGAMACTTTTATGAGTCTTTTTTGGTCTTCTTTAGCCAACAATGGCAAAYCTGTTATTCCAGATGTKAAGGTGTCCTATTATTCTCTTCCGCCCTTTTCAACTTTCAACCTYRGAGYACTATGCGTAGAACTCTTCCGAAGCATCCTAGGTTGGATATACATGCTAAACGAAGAGAAAACGTGGTCTAAAGGGATTGGGCMCGTCCTGTGTACCCCCGTATGGGTTACCCRTGATTACGGCATATGGGAACTGAAGGGAAAAGTAATGCGTACCATGACCGAGGTCCAAGTTTCGAMGAGGGCACTTTGGTCAAGTCGGTGTGTTAGGCCTATCCGTATATGGATAAGCTTCGTGCGTAAATTTTCCCCGTTCTAAGAATCAATTTAAACGAAATAATAATTAAATAATCCACACCGCCGCGCCTTTGAATTTCTTCGATCTTCCACACGCCTTTCCTCTGTTCTTGTCTCCTAAACCCTCCTATAAATACCGTTCTCTCTTCTATCCCGTACCATAAACMAGGAAAAGGAGTTAATTTCGTATTCTTACATGAAAAATGGTGGATTTAGACTGGAAAACTAAAATGATTTCATCTGATATTCCCAGCAAATCCCCGAGACTCTCCAATAAGCTTCAAATTTCAATCCCATCACCGGCAGTTCGTGTTGCTGATCTGTCGCCGGCTTCTGAATCCGCATGTTCTGCTTACGAGAACTATGTGCGGTTGCCGGAGCTGAGGAGGCTGTGGAGTTCTAAAGATTTTCCCAGCTGGAAAAACGAATCTATTCTCAGACCGGCTTTGCAAGGTTTGGAGATTAGTTTCCGTTTCGTCTCCACCGTTTTGTCCGATCCGAGACCCTATGTGAACCGMAGAGAATGGAAGCGCCGCCTCGAGTCTTTAACTGCGAATCAAGTTGAGGTTATAGCCTTATTATGTGAGGAAGGAGAAGAAGACTGTGAGACGCGAGGCACAGTGCCGATTATTGATTTGACCACTTCCAGTGGTGTTTTGGCTCGTGAGAACAGTTCCGCGGAGGTGTGGAAGATTTCCGGAGACACAACGGTCGTGAGCACAACAAGCGAAGCCAGCCTGCTTCCTAGGCTTGCCACGTGGCGGAAATCTGAAGACATGGCAGAGAAGATTCTTTATTCCATTGAGTGCGAGATGAGGAGGTGTCCGTACACTTTAGGACTCGGGGAGCCGAACCTCGGCGGCAAGCCCAGCCTCGACTATGATCGAGTCTGCAAGCCTTCTGAGCTTCATTCGCTGAAAAGGAGCCCATCAGATCAGATGAATTTAGATAATCTGGAAAATCAAACGCTCTATACAATCCACCAGATCCTGGAATCATGGATCTATGCATCCCAGCAGCTCCTRGCAAGAATTACTTATCAGATAGAGCAAAAAGATTTTGAAAGAGCTTCTAGCAATTGCTGGCTGCTCGAGAAAATATGGACGCTATTGAGCCAAATAGAAGATCTCCATTTAATTATGGATCCCGACGATTTTCTGCGGCTAAAGAATCAATTAGCTATCAGAGCGACACCCGAGTCTGATTTATTCTGCTTCCGGTCAAGAGGACTGGTCGAAATCACGAAGCTGTCGAAGGATTTGAGGCACAAAGTACCAGATATTTTGGAGGTGGAGGTGGATCCTAAAGGAGGGCCGAGGATACAAGAGGCAGCGATGGAGCTCTACAGAAGAAAGAATGGTCATGGAAGGATCCATTTGCTTCAAGCTCTGCAGGCTGTAGAGATGGCAGTGAAGAAGTTTTACTATTCTTACAAGCAGCTGTTGGTGCTGGTCATGGGAAGTGTGGAGGCGAAGGGGTACAGAGCATTCGTCGGAGCGGATACCGGGGATGCTCTTGCGCAGATATTTCTGGAACCGACGTATTTTCCGAGTTTAGATGCMGCCAAAACGTTCCTCGGGGAATACTGGAGTCATGAGGGGGGGAGGTGCGGTCCGGAGAGGAGGAAAATATGAGGAGATTCACATTTGGTGACTCAGTGAGTCGACACGTTACTATGGAGAAGGGAATTAAAAAAAAAAAAAATTAGAATATCGATTGATTCATTTATATAAATCTGAATTAATTTTGTAATATAAAAATTCTTGTATAATATAAATTTTGACATACTACTTTAATGGATGCTTACAAAAGTCCATCTCATTGCTTGCCTAATTTGATCATTTTATAGAATATATTAATGAATTAAATGATTTTAATAATATCATATAACATTAAAGAAAAAAAGAATGTCGATGAATATAAGGTAAATAAATTTCTTTGAGAATCTAATGACTTAATATGTTACAAAATGTGACCAAACTTGAATTGTATCTTTTTCATTTTAATTATCAGGTAAACTTCTAAAGCAATCTTCTTGCTAATTGTATTTAGCACTTAATGAATATAATTGTATATGTAGAACATAAAACTTTGTAGGAATAAGCAATGAAAGAAAATTTTCTAATGTTTATGATATTTTTTAATACAATTAATACATATAATTTCGAGACTCTAAAACAATACACAAATTTTCATAAATAAGAAATTATATTTTATTACCTTTCGATTTTTTTTACATGATCGTACTTTAAAAAAAAAAATCAAGAATGAAGCAAATATTACGTACCACTCCTTATCCATATAATGCATGGGATTTCTGTTTTGGTGGTCCTTTTTAAAGAATTCAGAATGTTTCTTAATGTTTTGCCCGATAACTGTTGGGAAGTTTATCTAAAAGTAGTCGTCCATATATTTAATCTTCTTCTTGGTCCCTTCTATGGGCTTGGCCTAGAAGGGACGAGTCCAAAACATCTGCCCTTCTTTTTTCCTTATATAAGAAATAGGTAAAAATAGAAGTTGAAAAAATATATATATATGTGACTATAATCTATGTTAGTACAATATATGGGAAATTTCTTTGATAATTCTATCCCCTGCCTTATTTTAGTATTTCAAGTAATATCTTTGTTTTGAGTATTTTATGTATTTAATATTTTTAATATTTTATGAATTAATTTAAGAGATTAAGTTTCAAGTATTTTATATGTTCAATCTGATTAAAATTTTATGAATTAATTTAATAAATTAAGTTTAAAATATTTCATAGGCTTAATATTTCTAAAATTTAGCAAATTAAATTCAAAGTATTTTATATATTCAATGTTCCTAAAATTATATGCACTAATTTAGCAAATTAAGTTCAACGTATTCCATATGTTTAAAAATTTTAAAATTCTATAAAAACTCAAAATTTCTTCATTTGAGTACTAATCAAAATGAAGCATAGAAGAATTGGATTTCAAAGATTGAATGTTTAGCGGATATTTTAAGGTCATCGGATGTTACTATATCTTTGAAAAAAACTGACACAAATAAATGATAATGATTATAAACTGTTCGATAACAATATTATTATACTCTATTGTGCCGTAACTATTATTACTATTGTGATTTTTTAATATAATGAGTATATATATATATATATTTCCTGAAGTTATTACAATCTAAGTCTTAAAAAATTATAATAATAAAAACGTAAAATTCATCGAATAAATAGCTTAAAATTATGGTATAATAAATAAATATTTTATGTCACGTTGGAGATAACTTACGAAGCACTTCTTTTATATTATAATAAGTATAAGAAATAGGTAAAATTTATATATACACTTCCCCTCGAATAAAAAGGAGATTGCAACTTGAATGAATAGTTGGTTAGTGAGAATAAGGCGGGCGAAGCAACATATGTCGATGGGTCTACCTTTAGAATGGCCTGAAGACTAGGGGAACTGTTGTTGATGTTATGACTTCTGCAAATTAAAGTAAAACAAGTTAACAATGATTGAAAGAGAAGGACATGAAGAATCCCACTTCAAGCTCTCCAATTGAAAAGCCTACTCCTACGCACACTAAGCATCCCATCGGCATGGATCTACGCTGCACTCGAGACTGATTCATTTCCTCTCTAATAATTTCTTTSACATCTAATTCTATTCTTATATCACCAAACAAATGGGAGAGATTGAAAGATTGAAAGGTCTCTATGCATCCATCCTCCTTCTAGTTGGCCATTTGTGTCATATTTTGAGGTAAGTTTTGGTATTAGATGCATATGAGTTTTGAAATTTTAGGTTTTGACCCTTTTTGGAGGTATTAAGATTTTAAGGAGGATATGTGATTACGATGTTCATAAATATATGCATTCTCTCATGAATACTAATGAATCTTCTTCTATTTGTTTGATAGATTACTGTGTCTTTTGTTACTTTTGGTATGTATTTTCACTGGTTGGATAAGAATTACATTACTTTTGATGTGTATTTCACAGGTTAAATGATAGTCAGAGCAAGTTACAGAATATCCCTATTTTACAGATGCGATAAACAATATAAACAGGCGAGAAAGATTTTTAGAGATTTTGAGACTTTTGGGACCTTTGACTGATCCTTACTCTCCACTGTCTTCAAAGAAACTCTTTCTTTTAGTTCTTCCGGTTAGTGTTAGCGTAAGCGCAGGAGCAGAGATGAGACTCAACGCTGCACCGCTTAGTGTAAGATGTTCACAAAGGCCATTTGCTGCGCAACTGACTAAATGTCCTTTCGGTTCCTCTTCTGCTGCAATGAACGAAAAGAGAAGAGACCTGCCTATAATCTACCACATCCTTATTTCGAGTCCTTACAAATCAAGAAAGGGTTCCAAGTCCCAAACATTACACAAGAAATGCTTTCCTAAAATTCATGCCATGAGAAGGTCTTGCAGTGCAAAATTTGATGACGGCAATTTCTTTGATAGGGAAGGATTAGGTGATGATGAGGTGAATGGAAGAGGAGATTCACTCAGCAAGGACTACTGCACCATCCCTTCCAGCAAAGTAAGATTACAGAAATCAAATTTATTTTTGCAGTCATCTGTTGATATTTTGGATCCCATAGCTCTTGGAATTCGGCCAGAGCCACCAAACTGGCCAGAGAGGGAGTCAATTGTGTGGACAAGCATTGAACAGAAGGCCAAGAGCTTTGATCTACCTATTTCACTCAGAATGATACAAAAGAAGATACAATTGCGTAGAGGGTTCAAAGTTTTGGAAGAATCAGCTTCTTGTTCAGTGAGGAAGGCTTTCTCTTCAATGGTGTTCATCATGATTGAGCTTCAGAGCTCTGCTTTGAAGATGAGGGAAGCATTATGCAATGAAGACTTAGAAATGATCATTAATAAAGTACAGAGTGATATGCAATCATCATTTGCCTGGCTGTTTCAGCAAGTCTTTTCACGAACACCTGCACTTATGATCTATGTGATGATTCTCCTGGCGAATTTTAGTCTTCACTCAACATCCCTTAATATGGCAGTCGCACAGGCTTCATTAGTTTGTGAAACTATAATGGAGATGCCATCAGTTCAACATTCTTCAACTGATAATTCATCAGTGAAAATCTCAGATGACAGTGCTTCATGTGGGAAGGAAGATAAGCTGGCCAATGGGACTTCGAGTAATTTCTCGAAATCTAAACCATACATCAATATTATTCCTGAAGATTTTTTGCAAGTTGGTGATCCAGAATTGAATAGTGTCGCCGAGGTGTTTCTATGGAATTCAATGTTGGATGAAGCAACAAAGATACAAGCAGATCAGGGCGATCTAGTTCTTGACCATGAGGTGTTGCAAGGATTCGTTTCACCAATTTCAGTGGAGTTGGAAGCAGATGACTATCTGGAATATACTAGGACTGATATAAACTACCAAATAGGATTGTCTCAGGAGCCCAACAACCCACTCCTATTATGCAATTATGCACAGTTTCTGCTCCTTGTTGCTCATGATCCTGACAGGTACTTTCTCAAGTTAATTTGCTTCTAATTGTTTGAAATTAATAGCCATTACCTTATGCTAGTCTTCGAAACGATTGCTGAGCTCTTCTATGAATTCTGCAAGTGTTGTTATCTCTTCCAAATTTCTTAAACTTGGCAGGGCTGAAGAGTGCTTTAAGAAGGCAGTCCAGGTGGAGCCACCAGATGCGGAGTCTCATAGCCTGTATGCTTATTTTTTGTGGAAAGTTAGGAATGACTTGTGGGGAGCCGAAGAAAGATACCTGGAAGCGCTGGCAGCTGAGCCAGAAAACACTTACCATATCTCTAAGTATGCCGAGTTCTTGTGGAGGACTGGTGGTGAAGAAACTTGTGTTCCTCTCAATGCTTCCAAATAGAATAACAAGAATGACTTGATGAAATAGTTATGGCAAACAAGGTAGGGATTGAAACTATCAATTTTTTTTTTTCTCATTCCAAGAATMGCTACAAAATTAGTATCAGTTGGGAGTTTTTTGTTCCAGAAGGGAACTCCTCTAATCGTTAATACTTTTCCCAACTTGTGTAGTTTTGTCTAGACTCTAGATGGTAAATTGGAAAAGAATAGGTGTTCAATGTCTGTCGTGAGCAGCTGGTGAAGGAGAGTTCCTTTTGTTGTTCTATATCAATAAACCTGTAATGTGGACAGTCGAATACAGGTTCTTCTTAATAAATAATTCTAGTCTTTACTTTTCATGTCTTGAAATCTCTTGAAATCTGCCTTCAGCTTCCTGCAACATGTGCAATTGGCTCACAGTGCAGCATCAGGGATCTGCCTGAATAGGTAATAAATGATTGAATCGTTCAACAGTCGTTAATTTTGGCATGTCTCAGCTTTGTCCTTTGCTTTTTTTTTTTTTTTTTATAAGATATTTATCTTAATAACTGAAGAAGAGTACCAAATTCATCCTGCACAAATGGCAAGTATCACTTCACCAAATTCATCCTACAAAAATGGCAAGTACCACTTCTCCTGTTCCTTTAAGAAGATTCATAGAATGCCGGGTTTTTTCTTTTTTAGATATTTATCTTAGTAACTGAAGAAGAAGAGTACCAAATTCATCCTGCAAAAATGGTAAGTATCACTTCTCCTGTTCCTTTTAGAAGATTCACAGAATGAAGTCCCAGAATCCACCGGGTTTCTGGCTCAATTAACAAAGACTAAGTAAAGAGCATAAGACAGTGAAACAATTTATGAAATTTGGTTAGAACGTTGATTTGAAAGGTAAAGGTATATGAGGAAAAAACATTGGGAAAAATACACGTTCCCTATCCAAAGAGAAGGACTGATCTAAATCCTAAAAGAATACTACTAAAATGAAGTCTTCCTTCTAGTAGAGCGATTACGTGGTATGTCAATATTACAAAAGCTATGCAACTAATAAGAAACTGAGGGCAAGGTCTAATATTGAGCCAAATGTGCGGAAAAGGGCATAGCTCCTCCCTCTCTCTCTCTCTCTCTCTCTCTCTCTCTCTCTCTGTTTCTCCCTCCCAAAACCAAAAAAAGAACAAAGGCATAATCAACATGTAAAGCTCAGGAACACCGTCACCAAAACCAGCTGCTTTGGCTATCAACAGCCTTCATTGAAGTTGATACCAAGGGCATATGACCATATTCAGCAACAAACCTATTAACACATTGTGTCCTCTTCTCATTGTGACCTCCCAAACTACTGATTCCGGAAGAACCAATCTCAAATATCTTGCCTACATTAGCACGCCAGACAAGGAAATAAGCAAATACCAATCTTAGAGAAATTAACACTCAAGGTTCCAAGATCTGCCCCTAATAAACTTAAGATCATTTCTAAATATGGTAAATCTTGTTCCTAGGCAAAAAATTAACATAGCTTTTAATGCATAAAATCCTTTGACCAACTACTTCATCATAATACTTATTGTTCATATTGTTCATATTATTGTTGTACTGCTTAAATATAAAAAACATGCATCAAAATATGTGCATCAAAGGTTTATTGACCAAGTAGAAAGCCAAAATTTGGAAGGGTAACAAAGCCTTTATAACTTCAACTTTGAAGATCTTCTAGATGTAGAAATTTTACCGAGATACTGTGCCATTATCACTTTCACATTAGGAATGACAACCCCTCCCTGCTCATTCCCATTGGACATTATTCAGTAACTTCAACATTTACATTCAAAATTCAAACACTTGAACCACAAAAAGTCCAACTTGATTTGCAGAAGAAATTGCAATGCATCCTTGAGAACCATCCTGGTTATCATTGCTGTTTTTCATATATCTAGGTCTAAGAATATATATAGGATTTGACATTCTTAAACAGGTGCCTAACTTGGAGAACGTCTTCATATATTTCTTTTCTTCCTTGCGAGAATTCTTTTTCTCATTTTTCTGAGAGTTAACTTAATTGTATATTTTCTGGTTCCTTCTTCCAGCCAAAAATTGGTTGCATATTCAGGCATTTCAGCCTGTTGCCCAAAATCGGTTTTACTGCAAAATACCTGACATCACTTGTGCATACATTTCTTTCTTAATCTAATTCAAGTTCATAATTAACCATCCAGGGTTTGCCATGTGGATCAGGACTATAAGAAAATAAACTATTAACTTTTTTTCCACACAAATTCAGTCACATAATAAAGGACAGCTTAAATTTATTATTAACCGGCAGATGTCTACAAAAAATAAACAAAACTAACCATCAACTTTCAATGGTATTTAATCATTTCATGCAAAGTTCACATGGAGACGGAGACATTATTTGGACAAGAAAAACAATGATACGTGGGTAACAGCAGTATGTCAAAATATAGTATAATATGAAAGGGAGAGGAAGTAGCCCAACAAGTATAACTTACCTTTAACCCACACTGGAGGAGCGCCAGTTGCATTTGCTACTAGGAAAGACATGGCAATATCTTCACAATTCCTGGTCATTCAATTGGGATCCAGTTAATCTTTTATAAATATCTCCTAGACACGGTAAGAAATGGATGGGGACACTGGGGAAAGAAAAACTATAATAAAATTACATAAGAACCTGTTTGTGGTTGTGTATTCTCGAATTGATGCTGGCATTTGGTAAGTATACATACTCAGATACTTCTTGTGGAAAAAAGCAGCTTTAGATAGAACCATACTATATGTTCCAGTCCACCAAACAGACCACCATCCTCCATAGATGTATTTGTCCGCTTCAACTTTCTGCACGAAAACAACATAAACTTTTAGAATTGCTGTATCTGTTGCTAGACAACCATCTTTATTCCCTTAGCAGGTTATGGTTTAGTAATATGAAGCAGACAACCATCTTTATTCCCTTAGCAGGTTATGGCTTAGTAATATGAAGCACCATTAGGAAGAGTGAAGGCAGCCACAACAAAGAAGTTAAAAAGAGATAGTGAAGCTAGAGCAATAAACCAATGGCAACCCAAGAGATGGTAATTAAAGTGAAAAAAACTTGATAAAAAGGGAAATAAAGTAAAAAAGGCTGAGTTTAATAACAGGAATCTCAAGAGTTAAGGCCTAAAACACATATATTTGGATCTAAATATTAACAGTGTGCCTCTGTGTTCGCATGTATTTTACAGCACAACAATGGAACACAATAAAAACAGTATAAACATTAATTTTGGTTCCTTGTTTCTAGTGAAATCTGAGGCGAAATACATGTTCTAGATAATAGAAAGAGAGAGGATGCAAGTCAGCATTGACTCAAATGAAAACAAAAACGGACCAGAGCATGCTGCATTATACACCAAAGCTCAAAGTAATTGAAGTGATATTTCTCTCCCATCCTAAAACACTAAGAAGCTGCACCAAATCATTCAGTCTGAGGCTGCACATACTATTTCAGCGTGCCAAGTTATCTTTATCTACCTATCCCAACAACTGCAATAAATTATAATGCTTCACATGTACCAGAAAATAAGGTCTGATTGCAATATAGTTCCATAAGAGCAAAACTACCTAAGCTGACAAACAACAGAAAAGAACAAAATTATATCCTCAAATGCCAGCTTTTACATCAAACATGGAAAAAGGTGATCACAATTTCCTTCATGAACAACTAAATCCATTTTGGTGAAAGAGTGCAAAGTTTCACAAGTTGAATTTGTTTCAACACCACCAATAAGATTATTCAAGCTAAGAAGTATAAGCTAAGGCTCAGGATAGCAGTACAAGAAAGAGATTATATTTTCCCCAAAAAATAGAATTCGTGCTATATGTAGTTTAACCAATCAAATACACACTTTTAAATTTATCTATCAATCATATGGTCATAAAGATAATGGTGCACATCTGGATTTATTTTAGCAGAATAAGAGCATCTTTTCAATGTGTTGGAAACCTCGTGTTGTGATATTTCAACCATATTGTATAATTAATTAAGACCATCATGCGTATATATACGGAATGTACCATGAGACAGATAAAAGATTTCAGATTCACATATTCTATACTTATAACGTCACAAGGACCTGCAAGAACGAGAAATTACCGATTTGTCAACCCAGTGTACACGGGGTACAAATCCAACCATTGCATCAGGAGCACTTTGCCAAACATTAAAAGCCAATTCTACTGACTGACAAGGAAATATGACATCATCGTCAATGGAAAATAGAGCATCTGTCTTCAAATCCTTGATCTCTTTGAACCTATTATTCAAACTGTCTTCTTTATTGATGTCAAATTTCAATTCAATTTTTCGACTATTTTTAGAGTTTGATTGTACAATGTGGTTTAGAAACTTAGTAAGAGAATTTGAAGGAGGATCAGGCTCACTCCACACGATGTGTATGGAATCAAGCCCAGGACATGATATGTAATGAGAAATTGACTGTTTCAAAAGATCATTTCTCTTCCATGTATTGATTAATAGAGCATATCCTTTCCTGCATGCAACATGAAATACAGAATTAGGGCGTAATACAATAAAATGAAATGGCAGATAATAAACATGAGTAAAATATTGAAAGTTGAAAGGAATAATTTTAAGTAGTTCCAATATTCTCTAAATAAACCAAGAATTATAACCCATATATTTTCATATCTTCTCATAATGAAACTCTCTCCCCTTCTACAGCTTTTTATACTTTTCTCAAATGAAAGCCAGGAATTCAAACCCAAGGAGGGCAAATAAGCCAAGATTGAGAAGAACACCAGCAATTCCATTAACAAACAGTAGCCGTAAATTATAGAGGAATTTATTTTTTGGGCCCCTAAGCTAAAGCAGTGAGGGGATTATAGAGACCTGAAGCTCAAGGCTACAAATATGATATTGATACTTTCTGTAATTTTTTTCCCAGCGCTTAATACCACCAACTCCGGAGGACCTAACACTTTTCCAACATGAAAAATGCACGACGATCAGTACCCTTGACTCTCTGTTGTTCAAAGAGTACTTAAAGGCAAATATCTCCTGTACTTCCTACTTTCCCAGTGCGATTGCACAGTAAAAACTAGAAGGCACTAGTCCTATTTTTATCAAATCTATTCTACAAACACTATCAGTCAATGAAGTACCCCATACTGAACACCAACTTATAGTATTGGTATAAAAAATAAGCGAAATGTACAGAAGATTGAATGCCCTGACTGAGAATAATAAAAAGCTTCCCGCTTTTTGCAAAAAAATGACATGTTTTCGAAGYTGGTGGCTCGTAGCAAACATGTCATCATATCAACCTCTAAGCACGAAATTCACAGAAAAGCCTCTATAAACTTGCCCCAATAAATAGTAATAATAGACCAGGTAATTACCATTAAAATATGGTCAAACACCAAGAATAGTGATTAAGAGAACWACGTTACAGCAAGTTGATAAAGGAAATTTAGTACATCTACCAATCATTGGCAAAGCAGCAGTATTTATTACTACTAATCATTAGCATTAAATGAAGCACGAAAACGAGAATTAGTTAAAGATTAAGCAGAAATAAATGAAATAGTTATTAGCACTCACCTTGGGATAGAAGATCGGCCGATATAAGCTGTATGGTGCTGCTTCCATCCCATAAACGACGCCGCCCGGCCGGCCAATGCAATTAAAGTGAAAAGGATGCAGCAGGAGAGCAAAAGCTTGATCTTCACAGATCCAAGTGCTGAGATCGCTCCTTGTCGAAATGTCCGACGACTGAAAAGGCTCGTCCTCATTAACAACGTGGTCATGACAATTCAATACAGTTCCAAATCTCACTCCAACTATTCACTGAGGACTCGCCCGCCGCGACCCGAGTCCCATAGAACATGAAGCCACCCGCGAGTCGACTCACTCACTCCGTAACATAATGTTCTAGAAAACTACTTCCCGGCGGATTTCTCGACAGCGGTGATTCGGTAGACGGTTATGCTGCTGATTAGCTCAGTATTCAGAACTCAGAAGAGTAAGTAAGACGGCGGTGACGCGTGTAACCTCATTAATTCTCTGTCGCATCTCGCCACAGCAACATATTTCCTTGACAATAGTGGAGAATCTATGAATCTGCAACACACTGTGGAAGGGAAATATCAGATAGAAAGCAAATACGATCAGACAGAGAATCGGAGAAACTGGATATGATTGTGTCCGAAAAAATCCCGCGGAACGAATATGTAGGAGAAGAAACTCATAAATGGTGATTTGAGTTAGTTGGGGGCACAGAGGATGTATATTGGTTTTAACCGTTGGATGGTTTTTGGGAATAAATATTRTATTAGAAATTAACGACTCCTGATATTTTTTTGTCATATATCCACTATTTAGTTAAATCCAATTATAAATTTTTGTTATTGAAAGAAATAGAAAATGTTTCTTCTCTCATCATTGATCCATTTTTAGAGTGTAAACGAATAAATTAAATGAAAATTTATCTTGCTAAATAATAATCCGAGAAATTAAGTTWCTTTAAGCAAAGAAGAACTGAATCGATTTAAATAAAGAAAGTCAATTAAATAAATTATTATTTTTTATAAATCTTTTTATTTATTGTAAATTGATAATTGATAATACTTTTAGTTATTATTAGTAATTAATATAGTTCATGTAAAAAAAACTAAAGTAATTTTTACAACAACTATGCGCCACAAAATCAAGAAGTTGCCGTCCCACGACGAAGATATGATCTTTGGTGTGGTAACCTATTCGCTAAGTGAGGATCATTAAATTATCGTAATTAATAGCTGAGGTAACGTCCTAGTTGACTTCGTCAATAATTGAATTCTTTTTTCTTTTTTATTTCTTTAATGGAGTCAGTTCGTTCAGTTTTCAAATTTAAACGAATATTATAACGACAGCAAGACCAAGCATTAAGATTCTACGGAAGCAGGACATTAGGCTGTCTTTTTTAGTAGAATTTATATATCCACACTATTATCTCTTATTTCTTTTATCTCAAAATAATTATCATTTTAGATAATTTTTTATTTAAAATTATTTATCATTTAATAAATTAATAACATATTAATATATTTTTTCTACTTTAAATCTAATTGATTAGCTTTATTCAACTCTAAAATATAATTTCTAATGTGTTGGATGCAGARATTAATTAAAARATTAAATATTTATAAGAGATTCGAAAAATGTTAAAAGCATCATTTTGTTTAAAATTTTATAAGAATTTAATACTTTCTCAGCATGCTAGTCTTGTATGAAATGACAATTAATTTAAGACTGATAAAATAATTTATTTTTTAATGAGAACTAATAGTATTAGAAAATGAAAAAAAGGAAGAGTGAACATATAATCTTAAAGCATCTATACTGCTACGTGCGGTGTTGACATTTAATAATTTTTGACAAATAATAATTAATATATGTAATGTTAATTCATGCTAATTTGATATCAAAGTGAAGGAAAGTAAAACTTATAAAAATAAATTATAATGCCTTCTAATCTTGTTTATGTCACATTTATTTTTTTTAAGATAACATAATAAAAATATCTTTTAGACTTTGAAGTCYTATAGAAATAATATGAAAATAGTTCTTAAATTAATAGTTATCCTTAATTATTAAGTCATAAGATTATAATTATTGACATAACATTCATTTAATAATGTTAGCACTTTAGTATCGAAGACGTTCTTAATCTATTAAGAGTGAAACCTCTTAGTCCAATAAGGACGTTTTTGCTATTAAGCTAACTAACTACATCAAATCTATTTTGTTAATTTAAAATTTTATAAATTTTTTTAAATCATTCAATATCTTTACTAGATGAAAACTAATCTAGACTCGATTTGAATTGCCTTGTCTGACTCCTACTTGGAGGGATGAGGAAGGATTGGTTCAAAGCTTTTTTCTGCTTTGTATTTGGCATCTAAATTAGTAATTAAATCAAAACAATTAATTAMTACCATTGTCCACAAATCATTTAACCTTTGTATTACCTTGTTAGTGGCGGATATTCTTAAGCCAGATGGCATATTGCGTCTCAACCGGTCGTTTACTGTGGATAAACATTAGGCCCCAATGTCTTGGAATATGGGGTGCCCGTGAGCCTTTCTACATAATCAATGTAGAAAGGCCCAACAAATGGGGATTTCCATCACAATATTGGGCCAAGTAATTTCGATCAAAGCGGATCGTTTATGATGAAGTGGATCGGCTTCACGGGACTGATTCGGAGTTTTTGTAGGATTGTTCGGCCCCGAAATGTAAAGAACAAGGCAGAACGAGGCCTCATTTCGAATAAGCTAAATCTATTTTTTTTTTCCCCCAATTCAAAGATTATCCTTGACTACTAAGACAGTTTGTAATTGGGATTTTTCAATATATTTTCATATTATATTAATAAAAGTATAATATGTATGTATTATTTTATAAAATAAAATAGAAAACATATTAAAGAAATTAAGAATATACACACATCGTGCTTTAATATGTATATCAATTTATATAATAATATAATATATTATAAGATTTTTAATCATATTTTATTGTTTTAAAATACCGATAGTGTAGATCCAATTAAATAATTATATATAAAAAGGAATATGATTTAAGACCTTTGGTTTTCTTTATACGAAAGAGAAGGGACGTATATATAATCGGAAATCTCTTGCTCTATAAACACCACCCTTTTTGAACTAAACCATTACCTTGACCAAAGACATATTTTTAACACTAAAGTAGGTACCTTTTAGATTTGGATATTGAATCAGGAACTTGAACAATGAAAATTGAATTAACTCGAGCTTGTAAAACAGAACTTTTTTAATTTTTATTTTATTCATGAAAAATGTTAAAATAGTACTTTCATTATGCCCCATTTTTTTAATAATATAATTTAAAAATAAATATGTACCGTCTGTAAATAATTGATATTATATTTATTTCTTCTCCATTTTACATTAAAAATACCAAAAGTCCTCTAAGAGATTCAATCCATGCTAAATGTCAGATAATGTCGATATCGTGGATATTAGTTATTGATATACAGGAGCATATGGGGGTCTGAAAATGGATATAAAAAACTATACAAGTTATTAGGTAAATAATAGTATTAATTAAATATAACAATAATTATAGTTCATACATGATAGTGTTTTAATCAGCTAAATTAAGGCCAGCGCAGKAAATCCATTCCATAATGCTAACCGGCAATCATATGCTCAATTTAAATGAGAGGACAGGAAATAAAACCTATTCTGTCACCGCCCAATTATATGATAATCCTCAAATTCATAATCATGTCTAACAACTTTTGGTGGAAGACCATAGATGGCTGTTTTATATTAATTTGGACCGCGTCATGAATTATTAGTTTTGTTTCCTATGTACAGTAATATCATATTAAGGAAAAAGACCATTTTATATGTAACGGTTTAAGTCAGTTAGTTAATGAATAATTAGATTAAAATGAGATTTCGCATTTGATTATTATTTATTATATTATATTAAAAAAATATTGTCAATGTTTAATGAGGTGTCATATGGGTAATTAAAATTTTTAAAATTATTATTTAAAAAAATAAAACACGTTCCTGACATTTGGTCATAGAAAAATATTTTCAATACAAAATCCTTTTTAATTTTTTAAAAATATGAAATGAAACATATTTTTACTGTTATAAAAAGAAAAAAGGGCCCTAAAAGAGTAAAGAATATATTGCCTTTGCTTCTACTTAAATCACCAAGTCTGTAATATCATGATCAATGGATATAGATATTCTATCATTATAAAAAAATAATAAATAAAAAAGTGTTCTTTTTTGAAGATATTTTTATATTGATGTTCGAATATTTTTTTAATTAATTAGATTAAAAAAACACATATAAAGATATTTTTGACATCKGTTGTTCCGAAGTGATTCAGAGCGCTGATCAGGTAAAAAAATATTTGCTTATCAAGTGTGTTACCTAACTTGTCATGAAAAACAATTATTAATAATTAATTGATTGAATTTGCAGAAGGAGTGATTAGGCTGTTGACACCTGTCGAACCGAAATATAAACAAAAAGTTAGAGAAAGGTCCTCTTATGGGAAACTAAGGGACTCACATGGTCACTAAACATTAGAGTCGTAAGTCTCAGTGAGCTCTGGCTCATTAATGGAATAGGCACTGCCGCTTTTATAACCCAGAAATTTCCACTGAAGTCAGAGTGGGCGGTTCTCTAATGTCTAGGGCCAATTATCAAATCGAACGTTGTGCATTTTGTGGACTTCCTTGTGCCAACTCAGCTAAATGATGAGAAGAAAACCAACCGACCCATAGCTAGCGTTGTCACGTCATTTCAGCCGTTCAATCCACTAGAAGGGAAAAAAAGAATCAAAATCACCAACCGAACCCTGAATTATGAATGGTCGGTCGCATGATAATGGTAGAAATTAGCAAGTTCTTGGGTCCACTGCCACTCTATGTGGACAGTAGTATACTATACATAGTTTTTGGTATATAAATACTGGATCACACCTCAGTCCTCCCCACCAGTGTTCCGGTGATCATAGCTCAGAGTGCTAAGATATTAGTTGGTAATTTTGTTCTTTGAGAGATCGTGAGAAATGGAGAACAAAGAGGAAGATGTGAGGTTGGGAGCCAACAAATTCAACGAGAGGCAACCGATTGGCACGGCTGCGCAAACCCAAGATAAGGACTACACTGAACCGCCAGCAGCGCCACTTTTTGAACCTGGCGAGCTATCCTCATGGTCCTTCTACCGTGCAGGGATTGCAGAGTTCATGGCTACTTTCCTCTTTCTATATATCACCATTTTGACAGTAATGGGAGTTTCCAATTCTGAATCCAAGTGCAAAACTGTTGGGATTCAAGGCATTGCCTGGGCTTTTGGTGGCATGATTTTTGCCCTTGTTTATTGCACTGCCGGCATTTCTGGTATAGCTTCTTCCTTAACGGTCATARGTGGTTATGGATGTGTTATCGAATGTTGAAAATCAACTGCTTTTAGACTCGTTGGAATCTAACTATGTTTGCAAATTCTATAGGTGGACACATAAATCCAGCTGTGACTTTTGGGTTGTTCTTGGCAAGGAAGTTGTCGTTGACCAGGGCAGTGTTCTACATGGTGATGCAGTGCCTTGGAGCAATATGCGGTGCTGGAGTGGTGAAGGGATTCCACAAGACTCTCTATATGTCTAAGGGCGGTGGTGCCAACGTGGTCAACCACGGTTACACCAAGGGCGATGGCCTCGGTGCCGAGATTATCGGCACCTTTGTGCTTGTTTACACTGTTTTTTCTGCAACAGACGCCAAACGTAGCGCTAGAGACTCCCATGTCCCTGTAAGCCTAACAATACATTCAAGCTGAACCTTTTAATTTGTTAGCCTCCAAGACAAACTAATTATCTTTAATCTTGTTATGGGTTCTAATTTACAATATCTTGTGGATTCGATGATCAGATTTTGGCACCGTTACCTATTGGATTCGCTGTGTTCTTGGTGCATTTGGCTACCATTCCAATCACTGGTACCGGCATTAACCCCGCCAGAAGTCTTGGAGCTGCCATCATTTATAACAAGGCCCCTGCATGGCATGATCATGTAAGAAATGCCATAGAAATCTGTTCATTAAGGGCTAGCTTAGCTGACAACATTAAATTTTTGTGAAAAATCTAAATTCAAAATGTTCTTAATGATGCAGTGGATCTTCTGGGTTGGACCATTCATTGGTGCAGCACTCGCAGCTCTGTACCATCAAGTCGTGATCAGAGCAATCCCCTTCAAGAACAAGTGATAGATTTTGTGTGGCTTCGAGCATAATGAAGATCGAGATCAAATCCTGTTCTACSATCAAGATGTTCTCTTTTTTCTCTTCGCATGTGCAAATTGTATGTAGAGAGGGATGAATGATTGTGATAAGAGCATTTCTCGAGGACTATACTTTTTCAAATTAAGTCCAACACAGCATGCTCGTAGGCCCAGCAAATGCAGGCTTGGCTTGTTTCTTTCTATCTATGTTTGTCCAATTGTATTTTAACGTTTTCAGTCATTCTGTCATAATAAGAATAGTACCGACCACGATCATTTCCATTTCCAATTGATTGTCATAGATTTTCTTGTCTTCTCGAGATAGCTTTCATGTGCGTCTGTCCAAGTCTTTTGGGCTCGCATTCAGCTAGTGGACGGTAGGGCCTCTCCCGGACTAGATTTGTATAATGTTTCCATCGCCTAAGGGTGCATTTACATGAGGTTTTCAAACAAATTTTTTTTCTTTTTMCAATCAAATTCTTATTCATTTTGTCCGGGTATTGTCCTAATAATACAAGAGTATTGAAAGAAAAACATTAAATTTGACAAATGAATATTAATTCAACTATACTTAGTTTATTGAAATAAAATTAATTGAATTTTGATGGATGAATGCTTAAATATTAGTTCAATGAAATTCACGATGAATTTGGATCAATTACATCAAGTGGGAATATTGAGGTAGTCTAACTATATAATAATAATAATAACAATAATTCAAATAGCGATAGCCAATTAAGATTTTTGTAATCATCTCCTTTAAAATGGATTATATACCCATTTCCGTTTTCAGTCTTATAAAGTGAATCAATTCTAGCCCTTGGTTAACAGTGCTCTTGAATGGATTAAATCCAAATATCTAAAAGATGTATAGTCCGGTCTACATATCTTTCTTTCTAACATGATGGGATGGAAAGGAAGAAAGAAGAGAAAGGAACAAGAGCATCAAACCAAAGTGATTTGGTTAACCAAGGAGGTGAAACTCAAAAAAAAAAAAAAAAAAAGGTTAATGGAAGAACAAAATCAAAATGCGATTCCAATGTGTATTGGAGGTGAATTATTACCTACAAAGAGAGGTGTCATCACAACATAATAATTCGATTGGTTGAAAATACTGGGCATTTTAAGGAATTCACACGGGGTTGTAGCGCGCATGTTGGGCCACTAGCAGCGTCTACAACAAAACCGTCCGGAAATGACCCATATACCTAATAGACCCTGAACTACCCAAAACCCAACTCTTCAGAAATTAGGGAGAGAGGATAATAAAAACCACATGTTGGGCTTTTTGATTGCAAGACCCAAAAGATGGAGAGAAGGAAACATAATATGTTGGGCTTTTTTGTTTCAAAGGCCCAAGTATTAACACAAACAGTTTGGTCACAGCCCATAGTCTACATTCTCTTTCTCCTTTCCCAGTGAGAATTGATCTAAACCCTAAAATACCTCAACCATTCTTTCGACTACGGTGGCGTTAAACTATTTKTGGTCTTTTCGACYTCYGTYGTGTTGTTTTTATTCATCTWCCGTTTCTGAAACAGTTGCAAAAATGGCGTCGGGACCAACAATGCTTCAATTCTCACAGTCATCCACGAATTTAACGGCAAAAGTTCATCCTCTGGTTATATTTAATATTTGCGATTGCTTTGTAAGAAGACCTGATCAAGCTGAGCGTGTCATCGGAACTCTTCTGGGCTCCGTCTTGTCGGATGGCACCGTCGACATTCGCAATTCTTACGCCGTTCCACATAACGAATCCTCAGATCAGGTTGGCTTTGAATCTTTCTCCAGAATTCTGTGGACTCGTTTGGCCTACAAATTGTGATGTTGTTACTTCACCCYTTCATGCGTGGATAGCTAAACTAGTACTTTTAGTGGTCGGAACAATATCAGCATACTTCAAGTTCTTAACGAATTTGTTTCTGCTCCCTGATTGTGCAATAGTTTTGGCAAATAAATGAGCTCATGGTATTTGCACTGTCTCTTGGTTTTAGGTTGCACTGGATATCGATTACCATCACAATATGCTGTCTTCACACCAGAAGGTGAACCCAAAGGAAGTTATTGTTGGATGGTAATTCTCAGCAGACAACTTTATTTGATCTCATTGAATACTCTTTCTTCTTCTATTGCAGTAAAGTTGCCTAGTATAAGTTTTTGAACAATACCTTTATGTACGTTATATTTTACTAGAATGCTATTCTATCCTGTATTCTGAACTATTCTATGTTTTTTATTTTGTTTAGTAGTGATGTGTATGCAATTTTCCTTTAGACATGCTATCACCAACTGACTTAAAATTGTCATCTTACCACGTTTGCGAAGGTTTACTCTGTGGAATAAAAGCACCTTTTTTGGTGTTGTTTATAATAATTTTGTAATTTCTTAATATTTAAAAGACTACGTGGTCATGAATCTCTCTTGTTACATGATACAGCCCAATTAGAGTATGATCCTGTAGAACTTGATTTATTTGATCATCATTATCCTTATTTTGTAATGAGTGGAAAAATATCTGAGGTGGTGGCTCCTCGGACATGATCAATCTTTTTATAATATTCCAGGAACAATTAGCATGTCTGCATCAGATATTTAAGCATTGGAATTGTTATAAGGAGTTCTACTTATGCTAAAGTTTTCAGATTGGTACAATTATCTGTTATAGATCACTATAATCTGTCTTGAAGTTGTTTACGTCCTTCCTTCAGAATCATTTCATATGTCTTCTGTTAGATGTTTGATTCATTCATTCTCTTTGGTTCAATTTGATATATGTTTATTCTGCCTGTTATGATGTGGTTATTCACAGGCAATTTACAAGTTTTGAATGCTAATTGTGTTGGTGTCCATTATGGGCAGGTTTTCAACTGGATTTGGGGTAACGGGCGGTAGTGCTTTGATCCATGAATTTTACTCTAGGGAAGTTACAAATCCTGTTCATTTAATTGTTGATACTGGATTTAGTAATGGAGAGGCTGCAATAAAAGCTTTCGTCTCGGTTAGTCTTTCTCTTGGAGATCAACAACTAGCTGCCCAATTTCAAGAAATTCCATTGGACTTGCGTATGATTGAAGCTGAGCGGGTTGGGTGTATGTTTCTACATTTTCTGTTTATATCTTCAATATCCATACTTGCTAAATTTCCTGCATTGTGGGTGGAAAATCTGTTTCTACATGGTGTGTTTATCTATGCTCTTTTAGTGTGTCTATGGGCATGAGGGGTGGGAGGGGGGAGAGAAAGAGAGAGAGGAGATAGCGGGGGGTTTGAGGTCTCTTGAGATAAGTCTCATCTTGAGAAGTTGGGAGGTACTTGTAGTAAAGGCCTGGAGCTTACTTTTAGTCCTCAGTTAGAAGGAGATAATTGGAGAGTAGAAAAGTTTGGGCCTGAAACAGCCTCCTACTCTGTCATGGGAGTTTTCTAGAAGAAAGAAAAGAAAATGAGGGGTTCAGTATACTTCCCAAATAGATGGTGAAGAGAAAATGTAAATTCCAATTTCTATAAGTTGTCCTTGTCAAGACAATGCTCTCAGTAGAACATGAGCATATCATGTAGAGGTTTTCGCTTTCTATTATTTTCTTCCCGACTTCTGTATAGAGGAAATGAGTTGTTCGTTTCTTTTGTCTCCTATCTCTCAAGAATAGAAATATCATGCAACTTCATTTCCTTTCTTTTTATTTTTTTGTTTAATCTTTTTCATACTGCTTCATATCTGAATTTGCATCTGGGAATCATGGGTTTACGAGTATAATCCGTAATTGGAAAGAAAAAAATAGGATATTGCAGACATCTGGTCTTATGCAAGAATATGTTGTTTACCCTATCATATCTTTTCCTGTACCTTTTACATCTGATCAAAAGATCTTGCATGCATCTTGACAAACTGCTGATTTTTACAAAGATTCTGTCTATTTGATATATTCTCATCATAATAGATGCTTCTTTCAAAATGTTTCTAGCTGATTATGAATCTCAAATTGGCAGTCAAGTTGAGTCTTTGGAGCTCCTTTTGAAACTGGTGGAAATGTGGCAAGTTTTCATATCCCATAAGGTGTAGAATATTGAGAGAACCAATTTATCTTTTAAATGCATTATGTATTAACCATGAAGAGAAAGTGAGGGAGGGAGGGCGGTATGGTATTCCTATGTTTCTGTTGGTGATCATAAGATAAGCATATTCTCGGAGCTTCAATAGTTTAACTGTAAAAAGGAAAAAGATCAACATTATAGATTTTAGGCTACAGATAGACTTCGATTTATTATGGAAGTCCTGAATCTTGCATTGATTGCAAAGTATAAATCTGTCTCATTGTTTTGTTGATTTTGGAATGATACCTCGTATCATGAAAGCCAACTGCCCAATTGAATTTCCCCTTGTCATTATTCTTTCTTAAGCTTTCTCAGATTTTGTACTGTAGAGTTAGTTCCCTTTCTTTTTTGGTTGAAAGTGACCTTGCCTCTGAATGGCTCTTCAAAACTTAAAWTTCAATTCTGTAAAAAATTTCCTTTTATATATCTATAGTATTGTACTCAATTCCAACTTCGTTGTTGTTGTTGTTGTAGTTGATATTCTTAAAACAACAATGGTCGACAAACTCCCTAGTGACCTGGAAGGGATGGAAGCCTCAATGGAACATCTACTTGCTTTAATTGATGATGTCTACAAATATGTTGATGATGTAGTGGTGAGATAAATGGTTACATCCGTCCTTTGTGATTGCAATTCTGTTTCCTTTCTTTTAGTTTTAACAGCAATTTGACTTTGATATCAGGAAGGGAGGGTTGCACCAGATAATAGCTTCGGAAGATATATATTGGATATTGTAGCATGTATCCCAAAACTACCACCACAAGCTTTTGATAAGCTAGTAAATGATAGTCTACAGGTAAAGGTTATGTTCTGTCTTCACATTAAGTTATGGCCACAATGTTTTCCCCTTCATTGGGAGTATCTTGTGATTGGTTTCATACCTCAACGGCAACCACCCAAAAAAAAAAAAAAAAAAAAAAAAAAAAAAAGGAAGATCTATTATTGCGTGCTAGAACATATTAATTGATTGAAGTAAATTAAGAATTTTCTTTTGACTAACACTGTAAGTATGTGCCTATTATSGGGGATCATAATATTGGCTAAGGYAAGAGACAATTTATTTTCAATTTGGAAATAATAATGTAAAATAYAATAGGATAGAATAAGTACAAGATTTATATGTTAGTTTGGAAGGGAAACAAATACGATAAGAAGTGTCAGCCTCCAGGCAGTGACTACCGACAGCATTTATATTTATTGTGCATCTGATTTGTTCTCTATAATGTATGCTTAAGAGGATTAGTTTAATTCCTCCTCCGATTATGGTTTTCTCTGACGCAGGGTGGTTTGGGGTGTTAGGATCCAAGATATTCTTGTTATTATGAATGCTGCAAATGTGTTTATGCTATCAAACTTGATCCATTTCGCATTCTTTGATTTCCTACGGAACATACTTTTTTTCTCCATCACTGAATTATACTTMTAGGTTGATCCCCTCACATGTTATGCTCTTTTATAGGACCAATTACTGTTATTATATTTGTCAAGCATCACAAGAACGCAGCTCACGTTGGCCGAAAAGTTGAACACTGCTGCTCAGATCCTGTAACTGTATTCTCAGTTTTAGTACTCGATTGGAGTCGCTCTAACCTTGCTCAATTTTGTAACCAAGAAAAGAGTCGTTTTTCTTCTGTATGGCCTAAGACGATTGTTGATGAATCGAGCCACATTTTCTTTTTATTTGTCTTTTCTCATTTCCATCTTTTTTCTAGCAAGACGGTGTAATATTATTATTTAATATTTTTATTCTCTGCATGACGGCRGCCTGTCTCTTATATTTTACGTCTTTTGTCTGTGATGTGTATTCTGTTAACTTGCTTGCTAGAGTCCGCAAGGATGTTTGACGGTATCTCCAAGAGAGTACAGTTCAAAATGAATTTAGTCAGGTTTTGGGATGTCTTTATCTGGACTTGTGTTGGTTCTCTTAATTTTGGTGTGAAAATACAGAGTGAGTCTTATTTTTATACTCGGCTCTATAGTGTTTACTTCTTCCCTCTAAATATAGGAGATCTGTTTTGATACTATCTTTAATGAACATTGTGCGATCGGTATGCGGGTAATGCATATTTGTCTGTTGGCTATAAAAAGGTTACTGCCTGTGATGCAAGCGAATCTAGGTTTATATCCCCTTTTATTGCAAGAGTATTTTTTCAGACGCAAGGCAGTAAAAGWAGCAGCTCAATTGATTAAAAGTATTTCAAAAAACTAATTTGAAAAGTCCGACCCAGTTTACCAGGTGGAGCTTAATAAGTCAAAGTTCAATTTGACTCAACTCGTTGGCCGTTGCATTCGTGACCAGTAATGCAAAATCCTTTAGTGAATAAGTAGAAAACAACATAAAGAGAAAATAATGGGCATGTTTGAGTGAGCAAGGGAATTAATTATGGTTTGATCTATTCATTTGGATCGCTGCTCTGAATTGGAATCCTCAGTACTGTTGTCGGACTGACCTCCTTTTTGTTTCTCATTTATTAAATTAGTAAACTGTTCTGAAGAGATGCAACGATCACAGAAAAAGAAAACAGTTCACGAAAGCGATAGTGCGTCGCTCTGCATGCCTTTTAGTCAATCAGCAGCAGCACCCATGCTCTCTTGCTTACTTTGCTTAAAATGAATATGAAAAAGTATCCGTTGCTTCTGTCGCATGACGCAAAGTGCGGTAATGTACGACATGGTTTGGTGTTCCTCAATCAGAACAGTACTTCGACCGGCAACCTATGATTGGGGAGACCTTCTTTCCCGCCCTACTTTCCTTCTCCTCCTCCTAATAATGGTGTCGCCTAAATGGGGTGTCGCCACCACTTCCATTACTAGGATCCTGACAAAGTTAATGGAGGCAATAAAGAAAAGGACGGAAATTAGGGCGGCCTAGATTTCACGCGTGCACCTATTCGTTTTCTTTGTACTAGCATATTAGAGTTCTCGAATCTCACTGAAAAACATTTTCCCTTGTTTGTGTGCGTCTCTGTCTTAATTAGGCCCAGAAAATTCATGACATTTGTAGTAGTAGCAGTAGTAGTATATAGAAACAACTTCCGCCCCCGAATCCAACGTTAATCCTCAAAAAACTCGAATTTTTAGTAGTAAAATAAAGATTGAAGGATGAAAGATAAGTGCGGCAGTATCCGTTTGGAGGTTGGGTGAAGACAGGTGAATCCGACGCATGGTGCTTTTTCCAATCTTACTTTTCCATCCTTCCTATAATCCTCGCAGTTTAAAAAGTATGAGTTTGAAATTCTTTCCTTGCTAAACATTTTGAACATCAAAATTAGAAATGAGCATCATGTTTTGCATTATTACATTGCAGTCGATATCTCGTATCAGATATTGGTCCTAGAACATCTTGAACATCACTCACCCAATTAGTTCGACTTGAGCTCTAAAATACCAGGAGTTTTGGATTTTTTTTTAGATGGGATTTAAAGGTCTTCGTCTTCAACATATCTGTTACAATTCAGTTTTTAGCAGGTTTACAAACAAACATAATAMTTTCTTGAGCCCATGTTGTTGCTAAGGGTGATCAAGAAAAGAAACATAGAAAGATCTTCGTGTTCAACATAGAGGCTTCCTGRTACTAGAATTCAGATTTCAGCAGGTTTTGAATCATGATATTTCTTAAGCCCATGTTGTTGCTAAGGGTGATCAAGAAAAAGAAGCACAGACAGAGTGCTAATAATCCAGTGATATTCCTAGGAGTTGAACGCAGAATAGCGCAGTGCCAAGTGCAAACGGACAAAAAAAAAAAAACTCATAAGATATCGGGGGTGGAGTTCGAACATTCTTGAGAATTGTGGATAGCACGCACAACCAATTGACTGTGTACTTTCTCGATATCTAATTTACTACAGAATCATATCAGGTCTCAAAACAAGATGTCCGGACAAGAAAAGTGGAGAAACAATAAACTATGACACAAGCTGGATGTTTAGATTCAAACAATTATATTTCTTAATTTTCTTTTCCTCCCCTTTGTGGAGGTTCCAAAACAAGCTAGTTTGCATAGATAAATTTTAATGAATATTCTGTAATGAGCTCAAAAAAGCATGTCCAGCACTATTGAACACCAATTGGCAAGTGAACCCTTGAGTCAAAGTAATATTTCATGTTGAATCTCTATTTGTGATGTTATAATAATAAATTTTTAAATTAAATTCTTTTTCAAGACACTATTAAACAAAAATAAAATCTTGCTAGACTTCTAAACATGGCTTTACATTTAAACTATTTATCAAAAGTATTACATAGTGGTTGGAATTGCTTTGCGCTCTTGAAATTTGCATGAGTACGATGTTTGACTCCTCTGAAGATTTAACATTATTTGCAAAGCATAAAAAAATACTTCTAAAACTACAAATCCTAAAAAACAAACTTTTATCACCTGAAATATTGTAGGTTCGTGTAACTTACTGGATTATTTTCAACCAAAAATACAAAATTCTCTTCGCCTCAAGTTACTTACAACCAATCAAAGTATTGACTGGAAAATGAGGGGAAAGAAAACAAGAAAAACCAGTAGGCTGAGACAGGAGCCAAAGACACAGAAAAAGCCAACTTGGTCCCCTTCTAGTTGGTCATGTGTAGTCCCTCTCAAATCTCAATTTAGTTTCTTTATGTCCTCTGCTCTCTCTCACATTCTAAAAAGAAGGACTAATCCAACAATCTTTGACTGAACTGTTCGCATGGTCAGCCAAACTCAGTAATATCCATGTCAGTGATCAAAAGCATCCAACTGGGATCAGACAATGTGAACTTTGACTTTCATCACCATCAGTCTTCTTTGCCAGTAACATTTTAATTATCTCCCAGACTTGGATTTACTTGTATGTCGTTGTGGATTTGTTCCCATTACCTTAGRCTACTAAAAAAACTACTAACGTTAACAGTAGATCTTTGTAACAAGTGCACATTTGAACTGAAAATCATTGAATACTGATAATCGGTATGTCTACCTTATTAACAGTAATTATAATATGAGCCCAATATATATATTAATCTGAATAGTTTAATGCAAACTTTGAGGACTTACCTCCTTGTCTGCTCGCGGACCAAAACTTTGAATAGTGGCAGCTTTTGTGCATGTCTATCTCCCTCTACACAAAAAACCAGGCAAAAACAATGCGATCAGGTCCTCAAAGTCCTATCTCACGTTCCCTAAAATCAAAGCAGTGTGACTTAAAGAAAAAGGTTTTATTCTGCTGGACTTAGATCGAACACTTAAATAAACGAAAAGTAATTACTATAAACTCTAGTTTATTAATGTTCAGCTTTTACTATATATATCCACACGAGCTAGCTAATTTCTTTTGTGTTGATCAGACTTCAGAAGCTCAGAAGTAAAGATCAAAGTTGGTTCCAGAAGTTGGGACTTTAAAAGTTTCAAGTATGGATGATGGACTCTCAGGCTTTTGTATGAAGCCACGCGGTGGCTATGGCYGTGGTAATGGTGGTGGTGGGACTAAGTGTGGTAGGTGGAATCCAACCACCGAACAGGTTAAAGTTCTTACTGACCTCTTCAGGTCTGGGCTCCGAACCCCTAGTACTGATCAGATCCAAAAGATATCATCCCAGRTAAGCTTTTATGGAAAGATCGAGAGCAAGAATGTCTTTTACTGGTTTCAAAACCATAAAGCTCGGGAACGACAGAAGCGTCGCAGAGTTTGTGTTGATGAACAAAAAGAAAACCACTGTGAAGCCAAGAACTCGTCATCATTAAGACGTACGTCACTAGTATTTGACTTGGTTTCACATGCATTAGTTCTTGATCTCTTTCTTTTTTCTTTTTTCTTTTTTAAAGTATTAATCTCCGTTTTGTTTCCATTCTAATAACAGAATTTTTCTATTTCACGAACAGATTTTGCAGAGATAAATCAGGTTTCGCAGCCTGCAGAGAGAATGATAGAGACTCTGCAACTCTTCCCGTTGAACTCATTCAGTGAATCAGAGTCTGAGAAGCTGAGGTTTTTCGCAAATGAATGCAAAGAGAATGCTTCCTTTCCCTACACTCCTGGAGCAGAGACGGACCATCCAACATTAGATCTTCGTTTAAGCTTCTTGTAGAAATGAAGTCTCCAAATCTGAAAATATATGTACTTTAGCAACACTGGTAGTAAGGTTATGCATGATTTGGAGACTTCTAGGTTTAGCATATTAGCATGGATATAAACCTAGCTAGACGAAAGAAAACAGTGAAATTCGGACGATGAAAATGGTTGATTGTTGATGTGATTCAGTGCTGAAACATGCACGTAGCTCTAGATAGTGAATCACTAGGTTGGGAATTGGACTTAATGCTTCGACATTCTCCTTTGCATGCACACAGAAACAAGATTTGTCTTTTACTCTCTGTGATTACTCTGCCGGATATTCTACTGGTAATAGTAGTAGACTAGACTCTATATGTATGTATGTATGTATATGTGTATGTATATATGTGTATGTATATATGTGTGTGTGTGTATATATATATATATATACACACACTAAAAAACGTATGTGAATGCTTGGAAATTGAGGTTGGTTGCTCTCCCGAGATTGTCTTCTTGAAGTAAATTACAAATGCCGGGAACAAGTGAGTCACGTCTTGGGTCTTGCCATTCTGATGGAGGGTCTTGCCATTCTGATTCCATCTTTGATTTTCATGTGCTCAGAAACTTGGCAGAAACCCTGTTGAAGCTGGTTGGTGTGCATGAACCGCGTTTGACATTGCTATTCGTTTTTCTATTGCAGTAACAATGACATATTCCTCGGTATTTTACCWTTAGATTCGTGTCGGGGAACTTTTCTGGGTCTCATATTAAAACTTCTTACGCTAATTAGAGAGAGTAAACCACAGAGGCCTTTCAATTTTAATGGCGACCTAATGAGTGTCGAGGACTTTCCCATACTGGAAAAGAACCTTACCTCTTGTTGAAGGCTACGCTCTAATGGCTTCGCATGATAGATTGGTGATTAAACAACTAGAAGAGCATAAATATTCAAAGAGAATTTGAAAAATCAAATATAAAAGCGAAAAAGAAGAAGGATACAAAAGGAATGAAAAGTTAAAGTTTATTTTACCTCGTGACTAATTGGAGAATTGGCCATCAGTTTGGTTTATGGTCAAATATGGATCAAATTTGAGATTTCTTCTTTTATTAAAGATGCTTTTAATCATATAATTTAGTATGATAAATTTTACKAAAAGAGAACTTTTAATATATTATGTGTTTCAAATGAAGTTAATCATGCACTATAGGTTACTTATATACAATTAATTTAAATAAAATTCGTACTGATCGATATATTTCTTACTTATTCTTAGGATATTACATACTACAATTCATTGRAGGGGAAAGGAAGTATTTTTATTTATTTATTTATTTAAAGGATAGTAGAACGGATAAAGTATTAAGATCGAAAAATAAATATTTTTATAATAAAAGTAGGGAACAAAACATCCAATTGGAAAAGCCTTGTAAGTCAGGCCATGGACTGGGTTTATTTGAAAACGGACAGCCCAATTTGCATTTTAGTCATGACGTTAAAGAAAAACCTTAAATGGGCTTTGAGCTAGCTTTTTAACTAGGCCTGAAAATCTAAAATTCATCCCATTCCATTGGGCTTTCATGCGTTCATTTTAATTAACACCTTGCGGCCCAATTATAGACTAGAGTAGAATTTGAAAGCAGAGTGTATGCAAAGAATGAAAGAAGCAGAAGGCAGGTAAGATTGCCTCCTTCCCTAAGAAACTCAGAGAACCTTTTTGCTGGTGATACTAACAGAGAGAGAGGGAGCAGAGAGAAACCTGCCTCAGAATTGGAATTTGCTCATCAATTTTCAAATAGGTGTTCTGTTGACTCAGGGGAGTAATATCTAGATTTGTGAGAGCCATGGATGTTATAAAGTCGCAGCAAATATCATCTCGGCCAATCGAGAAGGTGATAGTTCATCCTCTAGTGCTGCTCAGCATAGTGGATCACTACAACAGAGTCGCTCGCGACACCAAGAAACGCGTGGTTGGGATTTTGCTTGGCACTTCTTTCAGAGGCACCGTTGACGTTACCAACAGCTATGCAGGTCTAGATCTGTAACTTTCTTGTCTTCTAACAATTTTAGTTTTTCATTTTTTCTCCTTATATTTGCATTAGCTATTATTTATTTTTTTCTAAGGAATTCCTTAAACTTCTCCTGTTGTTTTGGAACATACAGAATAGATATGAGAGTTTGCCGAAATAAATGATTGCCGTGGCAAAATTTATCCTCTGGGTTTAGAATTTTGTGGGTCGGTTCTAATTGGAATAATGTCCAAGCTGGGCTCTTACAGAAACGAAATTTGGAGAATTTGTGCCAGAATAATATTAGGGTTTAGCAATTTTTAGCCCAACTGTAAGATTTTCTCCCTATAGCTGGAATTTTGTTTTACTTCAATGATAGGAAATAATAGCCAATCCAGATTCCTTTTTGTGGCCGTGGGACTTAGAATGAAGGCACTAGAGTAAGCAGGGGAAGTTTTTTCTTTCTGTATAGCTTAAAGCTTGGTGCTTCTGATCTTGTGTCTGAGTTCTATAGTACTTGAACGGAAAGATTTATGGTAGTAGTTGTTTTCTTGGACGGTTAGCTCATGTTAACTTTTGAAGATTTGCCACTGTATTTGTTATTCCACTATCATCGCACTCTTAATCAATTAATTTTTTGGATACATAAATGGTGTGTGTTAATCCCATTTAGGGAGAATTTATTGCTCGAATGGCAATGAAAATGCAAAAAGTGTGTTGGTCAATTTTTTGCCTTTAGGCGTATTTAGAGGTTGATTTGGATGATGCTTGTACTGACGTCAGAATATATGCCATACATGGACATTAGTGTTTAGGTGCAAAGTTTTCTGTCCTTTCTTACACTTAATGGTGCTAAGAAACCTTGTCTGTTTTGCGATTTCATTTGAGGGCCTCCTTTCTAGCACTATTGTCTGTTGTTTAGTAATTTTATCTTAAACATATTAAGAAGTATTTATTAGTGCTTGTGGTTATTGCAAAATTTTTTGTGCTGTGGTACCAAAAGCCTTTGTTCTCTCATTTTTCATAACTTCGTAAAGAAGAATATCTATAATTGATTTGTTATGGAAAGTGCATTTATAAGTCTGATTCTTGCTAGTTGGACAATGTCTGGGGATGGATTTGGGGACTTCCCTCTGAAATAAGCATTTTCACAGGTTGAAAGTTTGTCCATTCTAAGGTTACTTTGTACCTTGCCAAGTGTGCCAAGTACAATTGGGAAGCCAACTTCGAAGAATTTGCACAATAAAGAAACAGAATTTCTTCTTAACATTGAAAAATCTACCATGTTCTCTAAATTTGCTTCTGGATATTTATTCATGGGGTGGGTAGAATAGTGGAAAGACCTAACTTTGTGTGGCACCACCTTATTGGTTGGTGGGCTGCATAGGCCCACCTTTTGGTGTCATATCATAAAAAGTAGCAAGCTATCTAAATTCTCCAATGTCACATTTAGTTTAGTATAAGCTATCAAGTGCACTTGTCTTTTGTTTGTGAGGATCAATTGAAATATGGCTGCTATGCCAAACACTAGGTGCAAAAATCCAACAAGATTGACCTAGTGGATAAATCAAGAATCAGAAACAAAAACACCCAATCTGGAATTTTTTTCCCCTCAAGATAGACTGTAGCCAAATCTTATCATGTCTTCCAAAAACAAGAAAAGTTAATATCAATCTGAAGTAGTCTCTTAGATATTTGATCATACATTCACAGGGAAGGATTTTAGAAATTTTACTGCACTTTGACCCACAACAAACTATTGAGGGACAAACTGGAAAGTTCAAGGTTGATAGGCTTAGTGCCCTAACTACTGTTTGCAAGCTCATTACTCGTTCAATATGGTAGACTTGATGGCCCTATTCTGGAAGCATATAGGTATTCTCAAACATTACTTGGTTTTCATTTTTCCTTACATGCGCGCGTTTTTCCCATAGGAAAGGTTTTAGGTCAATTCTTGGAGTTCTTTTGATTCCCTTCTCAATAGTTTTGCATATCCAAAACTTCTGTTGTTCCTTATCTCTTTTTCTGGATAACTTTTATTCTAAAGGCTCCAATTATTTGTTGATTCTTGCAGTTCCTTTTGAAGAAGATGACAAGGATCCAAGTATCTGGTTTCTTGATCACAATTATCATGAATCAATGTTTTCAATGTTTCGCAGAATTAATGGTATGAGCTTATTCTTTTGCTGTATTGTTTCTTTTCTATAATTATCTAATAATTCTATAAATTATCCTGTTCATTTTACTTCAATTGACACAAAAACCTTGACAGCCAAGGAGCATGTTGTTGGTTGGTACAGCACTGGGCCAAAACTACGGGAGAATGACCTGCATATTCATCAGCTTTTCAATGAGTAAGATTATCATCTTTCAACTTTAAATGGAGGTTATTTTACTGCTGAATGTTTCATGGTGATTGCATCAATGATGTGGTGTCTTCTTTATTCTTATAATGTTTGTAAAATCGGATATGCACAATAGCTAACGGCAACATTCGGAGGATTCCTTGTTCAAGGAATATTGTGTAGTAACAGACTTAGTTGTCATGAGAGTATGTCCTGGCATGAATTGGATGATCATAATTGTGCTCAGAGGATTTTAATTTATAGGAAAACGAATATTTCAAAGCAAATTTGATGTTACCTTGTGAATTTGCGTGATTTTCACATGAAATGTTGCGTAATCATTGATATTCCTTGTAGGTTGCAGTTAAAACTTGCAAGATTTATCTTTTGCAAATGTTTTACTTGTATATAGCTTGTAGAAGTGCTTACCATCTGGATTGCCTTTCTGTCATTGAAGTCGAAGATATTCTAATTGAAAAGTTAGGTCTTGTTGTACCTATTCTCTGTCTTTTTGGCTGTCCTTCATGGTTGTCTCTGAAGCTCTTACTGGAAAACAGCATTTGCATTCTCTGTAGTTGTGTAGAAAACAATGGAAGCCCAGATTAGTTTCATTTAAACCAAAGAGAGTCATGCTTTAGATTATTTTCCTTTGCAATTCAAGAAACTTCACTGGTTTTAGAAACAATATCAAGTTTTGTGGTAAACTAGGAGAAACTTGAAATGCTTTTGGGAGGGATGAAGAAACTTGAAAGGCATATCATTTGTTTCTCTTTCGTTTTTAGATCTTTATCTGGAGTTAACAGTTGTTATTTAACTGTCCATCTGTTGTACAGTTATAACCTTATTTGGAGTTATTATCAGTGTTTAACTGTCATCATAGCATAAGTCTTACGTTTTCTACATGAACAAATATTTCTTGTCCTGCAATATTTTTTTGTTAAAGCCTCTTTTTCGTTCCTTTTTTGGTTAATGGTTTAAAATTTCTTAACCTTCTCTGAAATTCTTCAACTTTTGCATCAGCTTATGTGCTTGAGATTGTCTAGATCTTGGGTTGATGAAGCTTATTTCTGTAAACCATATGTTGTGCTTTTAGTGCTTTTTAATCTGAAGTCCTCTTTCTTTCTGACTTTAGCTATGTGCCTACACCTGTCTTGGTCATAATTGACGTCCAGCCTGAAGAGTTGGGAATACCAACTAAAGCCTACTATGCTGTTGAGGAGGTTAAAGAGGTAGGCTTCTTTGTGTATGCTAATCACTGTACTCAAAAGCTCTGTTTCCTGCTTACTTGAGTGAGTAGCAGTATTAACTTTTTCACTCTTTATCTCATTTGAGGTAATATGTAATCTGAACAGAGAGAAATGAAGGATTTTTTTCTCCTAGTACTTTAAGATATTCAATAATTGCTCATATATATACTATATAATTTATGAAATTGTCGGATGTTCCTGTAGAATGCAACTCAGAAAAGCCAGAAGGTTTTTGTCCATGTGCCTTCAGTAATTGCTGCTCACGAAGTTGAAGAAATTGGTATGCAAATTAATATATGGGACTTGTTCCTCTTCCTCCTCAGATAATTTGTTTCTAACACTGTCTATCTATCAACTTGGTTTTGAGCAGGAGTTGAGCACTTGTTGAGAGATGTGAAGGACACAACTATTAGTACTCTTGCTACAGAGGTTTCTAGCATTTATGGTTGATTGAATTTTGATAATTTTTGTTTTGACCTTTATTAGGACCAGATGACCAAGACAATAATAGTGATCTATGTTATGCGCAGGTTACTGGAAAACTTGCAGCTCTGAAGGGATTAGATGCACGACTTAAAGAGATCCGCAAGTATCTTGATTTTGTTATTGATGGGAAGTTACCGTTGAACCATGAGATTCTCTACCATTTGCAGGTTGGTTTTCAATTCTCTCTAGGGATTACATTGAGGAACACTTAGTTTTGCATCTTCGTTTCTTTGCCTGTGGTGGCCCCAACTGCAGTTGTTTAGTAAAGGTGCAGTATATATGTCATATGCATCTTCGTTTTCTGCTAAACTGTATAAGATAAGTGTTTGGTGCATGCACACATGTGCAGAGATCTTATTGAAACAAACATAGAATATTTGATGCATTTAACCAAATACAGAATCAAATGGTCAGTCTTCGCGTGCGTTAAATATTGACATGTTTATATATCTTCTCTTAAGCTCTAAATTGAAACCTCATGTTCAGATGCATGGATATAGAACAAGGATCACATCTTCTTCTGTTGATTCTATGTGATATCGATGTGGTGCCATTTTGGTAGTCAACTTTTTTCTACTAATTTATTAGTGCATTAGCGTGTCCTTTACTATTTTCCTTGTTTTAGACTAAAGTATGCTTTTGGACCAAATTCATCAAATTTATGCTTTCAAGGTTCTCTGTTTTAATCCAAATCTCTTAATTCTTCACAGGATGTTTTCAATCTACTTCCGAATCTCAATGTCACTGAATTAATAAAAGCTTTTGCAGGTATAGTTGCATATTGCAGATATGTTTTGTTTTTTGCTCTTGGGATACATGATTGAACATCGCCTATTGGTAAGGATTTCAATGGTTGATCAGCTTTCTCTGTTTGCAGTGAAAACAAATGATATGATGCTGGTTATATATCTTTCGTCCCTTATCAGAAGTGTAATTGCTCTCCACAACTTGATCAACAACAAGGTGAGCTACCTTTTGTGCAGAAGAATTCTGTCCTTTTGGTATTAATGATAGGTCTTACAGTAGCTACTGATACTGTTATCTTAATCTCCCTGAGTCGATCCCTACCATAATGTGTTGTAATTCTCCCACAAATAGTTGGGTTGGCTACACTTAGCATTCCTTCTGTCCACTAGACATTGACAAGTTCTAATTTCTGTGGGCAGTGGATAGAATTTGAATGTCAGATGAGAAATAAGAATCTGGGACTGTATTTTCTGGGGACAACTTGTCTCGGGAATGTTAGTCAAAAGCTATTTGATACCCTGATATGCAACTCCTTTGGAGCATTTAAAGCTAGATTTAGAATATCAAATGTGGTATGTTCATCATTGATTAGTGTTATAGCGAGAAGAGCAAGACCTGGAAGAACATATTGGCAATATAGCCAAATCTGCGCTCTCAAGCCCCCATATGGGTAACAGTTTAGGGTACTGCATTATTTACAACATTAGATCTGAAATAAATGTACCCTTTCTACGTTTGCTTTCAAGAAATGCAAGTTCCATTTTGTCTTGCAGGAGTTATTTCCTCTCAGTTTGTTGCTGTAAGATTTGTTGTTAACTACAGCTTTTTGTGTATCATACAGATGCTAAACAAAGAACATGAAAAGGCAGAAGACTCAAAGCCAGTTCCTGTGCCAACTGCAGCTGGAAGCTAAGCATGGAGATATATTTGCATAGAGTTTTGCTGCAGTTCCCCTTTTCGTGATGCAAGGTGATGGAGAATCTGAATTTTTACCATTTGGACATGTTAAAAGAAAGAAATCTGGAATTTCCTTTTTGTTGAATCACCTCATGGGTGCCCTGGATGTTGCCACCTACCCCCTTGTTATGTTGGGAACTTGCAAATCTGTTGTTAGAGATAATAGTCACGGATGACCTGTCACAGATTCCCCTGTATTTTGACCATATTTTTAATCATGCTTATTCATCAAAAATTGATTCGACACAAGCTGGATATCCTCTTTAATGAATTGAAAGTTCTTTACTTCCTGTTGCTCTGTTGATTCAATGTCGTTGATTTGGCAAGACGATAATGCTTTGATTCGTTATATTGACTAATATTCATGCTCGGTGTCCTTCCCTACGCAAGAGTCTGAATTGCAATCTTTTCAGATGGAGAATGGTCCTTCATTTACCAAGTTCTTTCGGTAAAATGCATGGGATTTTAGCATCCAAAGTTGTAATTACTTGCCCAAAAGAGGAGAAGAATAATCTTTCTAATCCTACACGGTTGCAGATTCTCTTAAAATTAACTGGCATCCAAGTAGAGAAAGGATGCAAGTATTGTAGCATCTSTTCTCTTCTCCRTGTAGAATATCTGCCTTTGCRTTTTCTGTTCGATCAATTTCAGAAGCTGGTGTAGAGTTTTATTGTATCGGTAGCACCCCTAGAAGTAGTATGCTGCAGCAACCCAGAAGAATTTTACATGCCTTCACTTGCGAACGAGCGTCCAGTGATAATATGTTGAATGCAGGTGAGGCGCCAAGCCATGTAGTGAAGAAAAAGTATATGTTAATTTGAACAGAAGATCCTAAAACAAATATAAATTATCTAGTGTTCTCTCCTTCATAAGTCCATAGAAAATACAGGCAAAATTCTCATCCATTTCATGAGCTACTCCACCAAAGTGTGAGGGGATATCTATTTCAAGTTACAGCAATTCAAAGCTAGACCCGTATCTCACTACTACTCAATCATCATCGTAATCAGGCAAAATTGACTGCTCAAACTCAGCATCCATGATCACTCGATCCATAATGTGCAAAAGAAGCTTATTCTTCTTAAGGTCCACCTGCTGTGTTCGAACCCTGTTAACTATAAGCATTCCATCCACATCCCTTGATATATGCAGAGTAAATCCTGCCAAAGAATCATAATCAATCTCCTTAATATATGGTACATCATCAGAATAAATCAACCGCGGCACAGCCGAAAATCCAAGTACCCTGGTGAGTATCGCATATGTATCATTGGCCTTATCTCCCAGCAAACTATCATTCGAATGCAACCTGAGATCGCGCTCAAACGCCTCACAAGAAGGCAAAAAAACAGTAAAATCTAGATCTCCAGGTAGCATTTCAATCACCATTTCCCCAAACTTTCCTATTCTTTCCTCTATTGATAGCTTTCTGTCCTCTTTCAGTCTAAATGACCCTAAAGGTGCTTCTGGCAGTCTTAGTACTGAAACAAACAGAACAAAACTACAAGAAACCGAGAGAAAAACAAAAACAAACGCCACTGGATTCTTCAAAGACATAACCTTCCTCAATGTCATCTTCTGCCAAAACACCTTCACCTTATTTTGAACTTTGAATAAAAAGTTCCACCAAAAGTTGACCTCAATGCTTGACCGTGCAGGAAAAGCAATATCCCTAAGCTGATATTGATCCAAACATTTTAAGAAAAACAAGACCTTCTCTGATCGTATAATCTCAAAAACTAATCTCCACCCACAGTATATTTAATCAGTATGTTGGTTAAGCTGACAATGATGTGAAGGATGACGAAATTAGATGTACCTGAAACTTGAGCTGCGTTAATTGCAGGGATGAGATGCCCTTAACTGTGCGTTATATGTGGATTTGAATTGATTTACAATGATGAAATCACTAAAAACTGAACTTATAAGAGAGTTTTGAGAAGACGTTAGGGTTTCAAATTTCGAGAGATGAAAGTGAGGAATAAATAATTAAATTTAAATTTCGAAAATAAAAGAATACAGAAAAAATACAAAATCGATCAAACTCGGAAAGGGTCAATTTCTTGTATTTGGAGCGGACCCTTTTCCGGTTCACTTCAGCCGGCTGCGTAGCTCACTCGAAGACGCTAGAATTTTCTTTTCTTAAAAAAATCATTTTAACATAAGAAATCTCATGTTTTATGGGGAAAATAGCATATTTAAATAGATCAAAACAATTACTACCCTCTCTTATTGAAGAAATTTTGAAAAAAAATTCAAATCAACTAAATTGAAGAAAAAGATTGGCGGATGGAGAGAATTTGTGGGAGTTAAATGATTGAAATGGTTTTTTGGGAATTTCATAARGTTGCCTGCAGTAAAGGTCCCTGCGTTCCTCATTAAACGACCACCTCCTTTCTCTCTGTTTTTTAATGTTGATTGTTTCCAAATCTCCATGAAGCCTGCGTTTGGAAACTGGAGATATTTATCTCCAATATTCTTTTATTTCCTTCATTCCTTCCAAAATAATTCTGCCCATATAGATAAAGAAATCGCAAAGATCAAGGAATTATTAATTATTTAAGAAAAATAAAAAGATTATAATAGACTTATTCCATTTCAAATTAACTTTCCTTGTGAATAAGATTATGCGCGTTAATAAAGTATTGATTCTTATCAATTTTTAAATAAAATGATTTTTCTTATAAATACATTGGAAATAATATTTTAAAATTAAATAAAATTAATTAATAAAAAAATATTTAATACGTTCTTAATTTCTTAATATAGACAAAATAATTTTTTTTACAAAAATTGTTCAAAAGAATGGAAATATATCTATTACAAAGATTGATGTAAGAAAATCGAGACACACAAAAAGGTAATTAATTAAATTTCACCATATCTTCCACGTATTTGTATCATCAAATCCGTTACGTATTGACTTTTGGGATGACTATGAATTGGTTCTATAAATACTGAAGCTATCWTCTACATTTTCTACATCTTTTACAACCATGAGAACTGCAAGTTTAGCTATAGTGTTCGTCCTGTTGATGCCTTCACTTGTTCCTTTTGCCCATTCCATCGATGAAGATTGCTACGACAGATGCATACATAGTTCGCTTTGTGAGGCTCCTCATATTTCTTGGTGTGTTGGGCGTTGCAGAAGTATCTGTAGAGGCACAGAGAAGGTGGTTCTGAATGAATCACATTTGTGCAGACTCGGTTGTACAGATAACCTCTGCGGCAAATTCATTTCAGGTATTCATAACCTTCTCCTAACACACAATGTCAATACCATATTCCTCTTAGAAGAACGCTTTTAATTTGGTTACTAACGATTTTTCTTACTGTATAGGTTCCAAGGAACATCGCGATTGCTCCGAGAAATGTTTGAAGAAATATTGTAAAAGCTGAGGCTTTATCACTATGCAATAAAATAAATTTTACATAACATAGCAATTTCGTTTTTAATATTCATTCCATTTACTGAATTACAAAATGAAAATTCCTAAGTCAAAATTGCAAATAACGCCATACTATCAATTGCTCAGTATTTATAAACCTTGATAAAAGCATGACGTGAAGATATCGTGTGCTCCGCCACCCCTCACAGCCGCTGCCGCCTTCCTTCTTCTATTTCGGTTAATGAGATTGAAAAATCCCTTGCCCAGAATGATCATAAACAGGTTTGAGTCTCTGGATTTTTTTTCGAGAAGATGGTTTGAGTCTATGGCGTTCATAAACAGTTTTGAGTCTCTTAATAAAATAAAGAATTAAATTTAAATTTAAAATAAAAATTACAAGAAAACAGAATTGGTCAAAACCAGAAACGGGGTCCACGCACCAAGCGCGGCTAAGGCGGGATTCTTTCCGGATTCATGCCACCCCCGACTGCGTGGCTCGCCAAAAGGTGCCGGAATGTTTTACCAAAAACTTATTTCTTTTAAGCCAAAACGTCATATTTTTATGAAAATTAAATAATATAACCTAAGCAAATCAGGATGATTATCCTTTTTAATTTACTTCATTTATTTTCAAAATAATTATTTATTACACAACATAACAACGGATATCAATGACTTATTATTTCTTATATCATTTTAAACAAAATAATAATTTTAATCTTATCTTCAAAATCATGCAAATATATTATAGTGATTGTAGTATATATAATTGCAATTATTCTTGTTAGTGTCATTAGTTACTTACATATATGCATATATTCGCCTAATAAAATATTAGTACGTGTCCTTAATTATAGTATCACAAAAAATGGTTGTATTTTAATTCGATAATTATTTAGATTTCACTAAAAGAAGGAAAATATATATCTTACAAGTTTAAATTGTAAAATATGTTAAAGTTTTAGTTAAATTAATTTGGTGCGATGAACTTCCCTCTATCAACCTCTCTCTTAATTTCTTTGAAACATCTTCAATCTCATAACGTAAGATCGAACATTTTTATATATAATCTAAATTAATTAACCCTAACCTCTTTAAAGAAACTCTCTCGTGAGTTAAAAATGCCAACGGAATATTATCGAGGATCTTATCAAGATTGGACTTTGGAGAGATTCCTTGAAGAACTAAAGGATGTGTTATGGTGTAAATGGCCCATATAAATAATCGGCCTACTTTGGCCCAAAATAACAATAAAAGAAAATTAAAGATGTTTGAACCATTGCAACTGTAAATAAGCCCAAGGTCCAGTACAATTGCATTCGGACAAAAGCAGCGCAAGAGAAAACCTGAATAGCTCAAGTAGGTAAGACTAAGATGTCTCATTGATTGTTTAACCCTTTCCATCTTCCTTATTTTCTTTATACTGCCATAAGACAACTTTTCTTTCCAAAAAGGGCAAAAACAATACATGAAAGGAGTGTCAGAATTGATGGAGTCCACTTGTTAGTCTCTTTCAAGAACCATTTATGCTATTGCCCGCAGCGTGGGATGCCTTTGAAATATATGGGCACTTAGCCGTTATGTCATGGAAGGGAATGGATATTCCCATTTAGTATTGCAATTTGGCATCTAAAAGCATTGAGATATCTCCAGATACAGTGTCCCAGTTCTAATAATTTGCTTACCACTGGCCCAGCAAAACACAAACGCCTCCTTCTCTTTTTTCTGCATTGTGAGATGTACTTGATGATAACGATGTTGATGGTGGTTTATCCCATACCCTGGGAGTCATTTCCAGATTGTTTTGGTTCTTTGGATAGAGAAGAAATGTGCAGTCTGACTCATACATATTCTGCCATTGTTATCCATGTCACGATGATTATTTAATTTTTAGGCAAGACAAGTGGAGACTGCCATTGATTAGGAAGTGCTTTGGAGTTCAAGAACACAATATTAACTCTGCAGTTCCCTTCATTCCCTGGTCCGTTCATCTGGGACTGGGACTGCTAAATCTAAGCTAAAAAAGGAAGAAGCTGAAGCGACAACCAAAGACATAAACAAGTTAAAAACGCAAGCTTGATCCCAGATAGCTCATAACAGGAGAAAGGGATAAAGCAAAGGCTACTTAACTGTGCCTGCTAATTCATTCAAAGAAGCAGAGCATATATTCTTATCCGACCTTTGCTGCTTTCTTTATTTTATGTAATTCTTTTTGTCATCCTGCAATTTCCAACCCCAACTTCAGAATCTTGGAAGCTATAGACCATAAATTTTCTAGTTAATGAATGATGATTCAACTGTTTCTTTCATCTCCAAATGCCATCAGAGTTCAAAGTCAACCTTGCCATTGAGAACTCTTCCAGCCACATATCAAATTCAGTTCTATTACCTGATTAATGAGACAGAAATACAAGCAGAAACAACGGATTATATTTCACAATCAGATCAAACATCCCTCGATCCATAAATTTACAATAATATTAAGTCCCATCACATTCGTCAAGTTTCTTCCTGGGAATCATCTCATGAAGATCAAGATCAATGATCACGGAGCAAGGGAATTTTTTCGTAACGTTAGCAGATCATTTCCTCATCGTTGTTTTCTTTTCTTGATTAACAACTGGAAACATAATGCATGAATTCTGGGTCMGACTCCAGACCAACCATGGTCTCAGGTGCTAAAAGGACCTCCAAATCAACGCTTCCGTTACCTTCACGTCCCGGAAAGGCCGAAATCTTGCCGTCGAACTTGTTGGCCTTCCCGCTTCGGACAGCAACGGGTCTGCCCCACCCGAAATCATTATCGTACATGGGGAATCTGGGGGAGCTTCCCATTGTGAGCATTGCACCATCGAAGTTGCCCAATGGGAAGCATCGTGGGTCCCTCTCCCAATCCCCTACGTACTTCCTCACTGTAGTGTCATCATGCGCCGTTACATTTTTGTTCAATTGCTCGGCGCACCAGCGCAAATCACGGTCCAGGACGTCACCAGCTGACGCATATGTCGGAATGCTTTGGATTGCGTTACCAAAATACAACGGGTCTAGCTTCGGCTCAAGCCGGTGACGGCAATTCACCGCCATCCGGAACGTTGTCGTTTTCGTATTTGGCAATTTCCTCGCACGTGTCACTGCGCGCCAGAGCAACGCACAAAGTGCTTGGAAGGATGAAATCTCAGCCGTTCGTTGCCCCGCTAGTGACGTTAATTTCCCGTCAACCATCTTGAAAGGGTCGTTTTTTTGTTTCCCCATCAATTCAGCAATGTCTATCCCGCCATTAACATTCCATGTTCGAATATTTGCTTTAGCTTTCATTTTCAAAATGGATTCTCTGCTGAAACTGAAAATTCTCTCGCTCAAAGGCGCATCGAGGTTGAAGGTAACCTGGGGGCCGCCGGCGGGAAGTTTCAGTACCGCAGAAGATATCAAGACTGAGTCGCGGCGGAAGTCCGGTGTCCTCGAAATCTTTTTAATTCCTCTAGACACCTCGGCGAAAGAATTGAAGAAATTCCAGAATGAGGTGCCATCAGTAACGGCGTGATTAACGGTGCAGCCAATGAAAACACCGTCGGCAAGCTCCGTTACCTGGACAGCTAAGATAGGCCTGAAATGGCCCTCATAGCTTACTGTCCTATCAAGGGTGAAAAATTCCTTCACTTGATCAGGAACATAAACAGAACCCAGAACATCACGGATATGGATATGGGAAGCATCTGCATGAATGAAATCGACTCCAGCATCGTTGCAAGTAATGTAAATATAGCCGTTATCATCAGTGATAAGACGGCCAGCGAGGGGTGGGAAGTGYGTGAGAGTTTGCGAGAGGCTGCGTTTGAGGAGAGAAATGAGTTCAGAGATAGGAAACTGAGGGCGAGTGAATAGACAGCCCTTTTGAATGTAATGACAAGAGAGCATAGGGAGGTCGGAGACAGAGAGTTTGAGGTCTCCCAAAGTGGATTTTGAAGAAGGGACAACGATGCATTTGGAGACCAGACTGAAAGACTCTGTAGAAAACGACTCTGCAGTACAGAAAGGCATGGTGTTGAAAGCTAAACTCCTCAACTCTAGTTATGGAGTCGATCTCTCCCTCTCTCTGTGGGTGCTCTCTGGTTCTCGCTTCGGGGGATATTTGTGAAGCAAGGGTGAGGGACTGAATAAAATTGGGGGTGGACAGGGGTTTATATAGAGGTTTGGGTGCATGCATTTACTAATGCTGAGGTGGTTGCTGTTGATGTTTGTTAATGATAATGATCTCTCTCTCTCTCTCTCTCTCCCTCTCCCCCCCCCCCCCCCCCCCCCCCCCCCCCCCCCCCCCCCCGCCCGAGTTGAGTTCTGAGTAGATACTCCTACGAGTTGACTCTCCATGCATATATTTTGTTGCAGTAGTACTCAAAAGATTGTGACTTCTTGTCACGTGTACTACCAATATAGTTGCTCTTCTATAAAAGCAAATTGGTTCAAACTGAGTCATTGAATGATTTTTTTTACTTCATTAATTTGAACATTTAAATGTGGATATCTCCCGGTCTATTATGATTAATTTGTGAAAGAAATGTTTTTTTGTCATCAATGTTAGATACCCTTCTAACCTATATCAATGAGTAAATCAAAATACGTTTTGATTTTAAATTAGAACAAATATGATTTTGAATATTTTAATATAAACTTTTTATTATAATAATCAAAGTTATATTGAAATGATATCTATAAATTAAATGCTATTATTATTTTTAATTAGTATACATTTCGTCCATCTTCTTAACAGTATCTTAGTTGTAATTATATATGTATATATATGTGTGTGTGTGTATATATATATCTCTACGTATATATAACCAAAATGCAGATTAGATACGAATACATACAACATTGAAGAACACACAGGATCTTTATGCACGGAAATCCACACAGAGTGATACGAGAATCTTCTTTTATGCAGCAACATTGGWAACCAAAATTATCTTCGTTGACAAGAATTTAATTCGGTAAAAGTTGGAAGATTACAATTCTTTCCCGAGGAAAATTTGCAGAGGTTACGTGGCGTTATTTCGACAGATGGGAGCTTCATCCACAGCACACGTACTACTACCATTTACGGTAAATATCACCGAAAACAAGGCCGTGTATAACGTAGTATTACCATTTTGACGTCATTAAGAAGAAGCAGAATCGTTCCAGATTTTGCAGCAAATCGCAGTAAGTCAGGGAGAGGTTCCCATCCCGATTAGTTCTTCCTTGGAGTACTCAAGAAAGGCCCCAATTATCGTGTTTATCATATCCTGAATGGTCTTCTTTTCCTTTTGCTCAGGCGGCAGTGATATATTTCGACGGCGGTGAAAATCTCCGACATCAAGACCAACGTGGCCTACATGCAAAGCCGTCTGATTCTGCTTGCTTTCCAGAGACATATATATATACATACATAAATATTTGTTCACCCTTTGGTTCATCATTGGCTGCGGAGGGGATGGGATTACCTTCTAGGACTATCCCTTCTTGGACCSCAGTTGGTATGCTTTTCCAATGAAGTAAAACTACTGCTACCATTATTAATTCTTTAGATATTAAAACTATTAATCTTTGATTATAGCCAGCACAAGTGTTAATAATTTTCTTGAATTCAGAAGTTGATGAGATGAAGATTGCAAATTCTCAGGGACAGAAGCAGTATAGTTAATGGAATTGCATGATGATGAGCCGACTTTTTACGTTCTGGATGTTGGCTGTCATTCCCCTCYGTTGTGGAAAAGTCGGTCTTGGATCTCTCTACATATACTATAATTACTGCTACTTGGGAGACTTATATGGATMCTTAATACAAATGGCTTATGTTTTGGATTTCCTGATGAAGTAAGGTCGGCTTAAGTAATCCKAAAATAATCCACCAAAACCGTCTTTTCAGATAAGTCGGCGTCTGCTAATATTCAATTGCAGAGATTCAAGAACTACAACAAAGAATCTCACACACACACACACACACACACATATATATATATATAGAGAATGTTAGTTCTTAATTATTTATTAGGCTTCACATTGTGTATTAGGCTCCACATTGTGTATCTGGCTTAATTAATTTGTTTGACTACGTGAGACTCATTCTTATTTTCTATTATAATTTTCAACTCCTCGCCACGTGTGTGACAGTTCACTCCAGCGGGCTATCGTTTTCTATCTCAGCAGTGCCCTAGTCTACTGAATTAGCACTCAGATGCTAAGCAAAACTCAAGTAATTAACTACTGCCACTAATATTCCCCATTCATCAGATATAAGAGCCAACGGGAAGGTGGAGGACAGTGGGCCAACCACGGAGCTAGGAGATGCGATCCATTGTGGCGCTTTGGATATTTTTTAAAATTTTATATAGAGTTAATATTTTTTTAAGATTTATATAAAATTTTTATCTAAAAAATATCATCTCAATCATTTATATTCGACTCTTTAAAATAAAATTTCTAACTTCATTCTTGACAGTGGCTCATGATAGAGTTCTTGGTTGGAGTTTCATGCTTTGATATTTTTCTCGTCTTACTTAAGTGAAAATTAAGTATTAAAAAATTTCGAAGATTTAGTTGGTTCATGGTTGATTGGTAATTATCAATTAATACTATCAGTCGATAAGTATCGATCGATAATAAACATTCTTCTAATGGTTGTATCGACAATTTCTTTCAAGAAAAATGACCTCAAAATTGATGTTCATTTGTTGAGTGTTGAAGAATGAGCATTAAGGTAGTTATTTCGATTTAACCCTTGTACCTWTACTCACATGAAACAGATCTAAGCAATTCGATATTGATAAGAAAAGTAAGACTCTACTTGAATCAAATATCAAATCTTCACTTCTTCACTTATGTTCAAATGCTTTTAGCTTCAAAGTTTAACAACCCTAAAGCACCAGAGGAGAACGTGAAGATACTGTTAGTGTATAATTCTTCTGATACACATGATGAAGAAGAAAATACAGAATCCAGAGAACGCAGTATTTGGACAAAAAAACAAAAAGAAAAATGGTTGAAAATTCAATGCCTAGCAGTCACATCGACCATTGAAAGCGATATGCCAATAAGCTTGTTTGTTGAATGATTCATAGTTCCATCAATACAACAACTGATATTGCTCGAACAGCAACAGCCAAAACAACCTCTTCCCATCAGATTTTTACTTATCTTGATTGTCTTTTCTTCCTCTATTATAAGCAATATGAACCTTTCATGGAGTGGATTCCTACAGTGATTTGCATGATCGCAGCTTTCTGCAGGGCATTTTCAATCTTGATCTCCCTCCCAATAATACAGATGAGGAAAATGCAGAGAATTGTAAAGCTTGAAAATATGTAATATTTCTACCAACCGGCCTTTTATTATAAGCTAACAATATAGCACATTCATAGTATCTATACCTGCGCCTTCATTTTCAATGATCTCTCTCAGTTTGCATGACCACACAAGTCAAAAGTTTGACGGAATCAGTAGTATTTAATCTGAAACATTCGTGTACTACCTTCATTCATGAACTCCATATATGTAGCCATAGATTCCTTCAAAATACGCTGAACGGAGAGGCCACGGCCGGCAGCTGCTGATAGGTTCAGCCCACCAAACCCTCCCTTATAGTCAACTGATATGATCAGATACAATTGTCATCTCCCCCTTAGATGGTTAGTATTGAAACCTTTTCTGCGTCATCCTCCAACAAAATTATTAACTGCTCTACTATTTTATGTGTTAGGATACCTTTTTGTTCTTAGTTATGAGCGGTTAATTAGGATAACAACGTTAGGATTCATTCTCTTAAACAATAGAAAGAGAACATTGTCTGAAACCATTTTTTAAAATATTTCAACAGAAAAGAGAATACGAATATGGTAGTTTTGGTTCCTATGAAACAAATAAATAAAAGGAATTTGGTGGTTTTGACTTATTATATTCGTAACAACAAACTGGAGAAGTCCTTCGCCCCAAGGTAGGGTGGTGGACTGGTGTATTCATTTAAATAGAAATTAATGATTAAATTTAAGTGCTTAACTAGTGTATTGTATGGTTGAGAATCATTTTTTTAAATATAAATATATTAATAGAAGTTCTAAAGCTGGTTGAAGAAGGCAGATACTAGTTTGTTTATACATTTCTTGATCCACATTCTCTAACATCAATTAGAGCACAATATATATATCTTTAATCTTTTTTAACTCCAAACCTCAAGATATATTAAAATCAGACTCGGATTATCGTAGGAACATGATAATCATGATTTGTAAAACTGGTCATTCAAACTTTTTGAAGTGTTTTTCTTTCAAACTTGTTGAAACTTGAACAAACTTCTAGTTATAAGATTTTATTTATTTATTTATTTATTTTTAAATTTCGAAGGTCATTGTTTTCTTGACCTTTGACTTTGAGATTTTGGTTGTGCTTGATAAACCTTAATCACTATTGGAGAAAGTAGTCTAAAATATTTGGTAAACTTTAGTCYCAATCAAGAAAAATTGTCTTAGAATTTGATAAACCTCAATTGTATGCGAGAAAGCACTTTTAAATGCTTTCAGGGAAAACTAAAAAAATTAAGCTTTTCATGAAAGTAGTTGCAACTGCTGTCATTAACGGCACGAAAAGTGAAAGTATTTTTCTAATAGCACTTTTCTTGACCGTACTTCCCCTCAGCAATCTCAATTGGCCCTTCTTCCCTAATGTTTTTTTATTTTTTAATTTCTTTTTATCTCAAAGACCAATTATATTTTCATAAATAAATAATTAATTATTTATTTATGTAATTATATAAACCAATTCACGAATCAAATGAGTTAAACTCTACTRCCAAACTTTACTCATATTTTAAATGTGTCAAAATCTTGACTCATAAAATAAACTCATCCAGGCAAATATCAAATCATATCCTGAGAAGCTCAGCAGCCAACGAACTTTGGTCCCGAATCATTACTTATTAATACTCTAAATGAGTGGTAGTAGTAGTATATCTTTTCATTGTCTTCTTAGTAGTATTAATTACTACTATTAAAGAGTGCCATCGGGCACCCTTATTCGACCCAATAGTAAAATTAARTAATCGATTCACACTAATTAACTAAGTAAAATATTTGTCAGACTGACATATGAATTTAGCCATTAAATGCACAAATCCATGGAAGGGTCTTACTTTTGTTATCTTTCCTCTTGAAAAGTATCATTGTAAAGTTCTCAACAAATTTTAATTGCAAAGTAGATAGTATAACTATTTTTTTTCCGATTATGATAGTCATAATAATATTTTGAGTCAGTTAATAAATGGAGAGTCAAATTAAAGCGAAATTTCATGTTCGATTCATATTTAAAACGTCATATTGAAATACATTCTTTTGAATAAGAATCCGACRCTGTAGATATATTTCAAAACGAATTTGGTTTAATTTTATATTATTATAGAGATATTGGATGTCYAAGAAAAAAGTATCATAGTATGATTATTTAATAGATGTGATTAGAAAGACCAAATCTATGTCATAAGATTTATAGACTTCTAATTACGAGTAGCTCACGCAGAGTCCTTACAGGTGCACTTAATTTACACTTTCTTTCGCTAGAACGTAGTATCATATGTCCCTTTGCTCTATTGGATTTTGGCGGCTGTCTCCATTCATTATGATTTCAGAATTAAACTAGTTTTTTGTTACATTCATAGACTCACAATCGATCATCTGTTTCCGCTCTTGAAAGACAACATTGACTGCAGGATCAAAACTTGATGACAGAAATGACAGCAAATCGGTACAAGTCTGCTTACATGTCCGGAGGTTATGGCTGCTTGTGTCGTTTTTTGCATTAAGCAATCCTGAGAGGACAATAAGAGAGAATAAGATATGGCTGCTAAGATAAAGTATAATATTATCATTATCGTACAATGAATGCACTCAAAATCTTCTTCAGTCGAAACCCTATATATGATTGATTTGAAAAGTTTGGCAAGAAACGCACAAGGGAAGTTGTCATCGTCTACTAAAAGATCAGTAAGCTAAGCCTGCTGAGCTGAGGGTTCTTGAAATGAACATGTACACAGGGGCTTTTCACCGTTTTGAGTACTGTTATTGAATCAAGTTCCAGCAAACGAAAGGCAGACGCCCGATTCTCTTCTTCTCCAAAGTCAGTGGCTTTTCTTTTATTGTTGTCAGATCATATGATGCTAGAATCGATACGCAATTTATGAATCGATGACCTTGCAGATTAGCGAAGTGACATTCAAGAATCAGGTGCCAACAACCCGAAATTCGTCCCAGTAAATTAATTTAGAAACGAAGGAAAAAGACTGATCCACTGCTACAGGATGAGAAATAAGCAAAAGGAAAAGCCGAAGATGCTCAATTGGGATATTGTTTTGACCCTTAGAGTCGGAATGCATTGCTTGGAAGAATGCAATGATCCTCCATGTTTCAAAAGATCGGGCACCTGAGAAACCGGCTGGGTCACAGCAAAAAATTTGAAAATAATATCCAGTGAAAGTAGAACCAAAGAACACAGGCACTGGTTTCGATAGTGGATTGGTAGCTTTCGAGCAATAATCATTCTTTTCGGCAGCAAGTGTTTGACAAGGAATAGACTTTCGAGTCCCATTTGCAGTCGAGATTGTTTACTGATCTTTTGGAAAATCTTCATTATAAGATGTCGACGTAATTATTTAATTAGCACTAAATATTCTGAGTAAAAACTAATTATTAAAGCTCTTCTGATCATTTACAAACCAAAAAATTCTCTAGTTTATAGTGCTAAAGGGTTGTCTTTATTTCTTTCTTTTTAATGTGTTTAGAAAGAGATGTTATCTTTGCATGCTAAAACAATCAAAAATTGAAGTATGAGTGCTTTTTGCACCATGACATTATAATCATTTGTTCTACCTGGAACCCGTAATTATTGTTCTTCAACAGKATTTGAAAATTGCACGAACCTCCGAAGAGATACGCTCTTTATATTAACTTGGCCACCTCTCTTATTAACGTTATAATCATTCTTTATTCGAGAACAAAGAGAAAAGTTATAACATATATCRCCCATTCAAAATAGGAGGTAATTAATTGCTAATGCAACCTTTTCTAGCAAGAGCTCAGACTTCCCAATCAGTAAGTTCGAGAGGTGGTTAATTATTGTCAAGATAGAGATTTATTCTCCTCTATTTGCATTGAARAATTATGTAATCTTTACTAATAGGGTGCTTCCTTTTGTAATTACTTTTTTTTTTCCCCTAAAAAAGAAAAGGATGGAGACTAAATCATGTTCTTTCAGATCTCTAGCCAGATGGAATTCATTTCCTGAAGAAGGGGCCTATCCTGTTTTGAAAGGTTTGGTTTTGTATGTATGTGGCTGTTTGTGCACACAAAAAAGAGATGTTGATGAGAGATTTGTACCCAAATTAAGAAGGCTTAAAAGGACTCAAGAACTATATAATTGTCCTACTTTTGACCCCTCATTGATTCCCTAGTAGTGGTCTATCAACATAGGAAGCAGAGTGGAGAAAGAAATCGGTTTTGCTCTTGTGAATGAGACAGGTTCATAATTCAAAATGGCCCTTATCGTGTATTTGGAATTTTCCAACTTCTTTCGATTGTCAAACTTAAGGCACGCTTAGCCCATGTCGTTATTACTCTATAGCCTTAGACATAGGACAATAAATAGCGTGCATATTAGTGCGACTTTTYCTACTGATATACATTGAACAAACAAAKATTTGCGGTTCCTATGAGCCACATAACATTATTTGGCAAAGGCGGCAACAAATTTTGGAAGGAATAAACAAAGAAGAGCACGTCTGGTTTTTGATTCCTAGTTCATGATTTGGGCAGGGCTCATATCAGTATTTTACAATGTGTTTCGATTCATTATAATTCAATAAAAAGATAAAATTACTTCCGCACAATTTTAATAATCATCGTAGCCTCATAGCCCATAATCGGTTTGGCTATATATATATATATATAATGGAAGTGTCACTTTTCAATCTGGCCAACTCGCTTAGACTATAATTAGCAAAACAACAATCAAATTATTTATGGAATAAAGGAGGATCGTGCATCTTCCCTTGGGTTGGTCCCATCTGGCCATCTGGGGTGAGCACGCATGTTTACCATTATAAAAATTTGCATAACTTGTATAACTCACTTGTATAAATCAATGAATCAACCATTAATATCATTATATATATATATATATATAACGACATAATGGATGAAAATTTCTCCATAAATTCCACAAGGGAGGTGATTGTTACACCAACACGATGATTGATGTATGATATGTCTTTTGATAAGTACACCTAGAGCAGATGTGGTGCTTATTTATCATGCCAAGACCCTAACTACGTTCAGCAAAGTTGTTCAATGTCGACCATGGCTCCTTTTCTTCGGCCTCGTCAGATCACAAGTTAATGCAAATAGGGCAAATAGGGACCATTCTGAAAAAAATCCATCAAGTTGGAGCTAACAACAGGACGAAATAAGGACAACTAACGACAGAACGAAATAAGGACACTTAGAACCGACTAAAACCGCCTAGGATTGTGGACAAGTTTGATGAAATGCCCTGGATAGAATAGGCGCTTATATGTGTAACAACTCGCTCTAGGCCCAGCCATTTGCTTCTCCAATTCACATACTAGTTCAAACAATTTTCCTTTAAATCCAGCCAATATAATTATCATTTGTGCTGGACATATCATCTTTCTGGTTCCCAGTCCAAATAAAACAAAAAGGAGTTAGCTTATCAAAATTTATTAGAGCAAGAGGTGAAGAAAAGTTAAGTTTTAAAAATTCGATAGAGATGGGAAAAGAAAAGAACAAGTAAAACAGCCTTTAGAAAGGAGGAGAAGGATAATGCAAATCGAACGCTTTCTCAAAAGATAAAGACTTGTTCCAGAGAGGCCAAGGAATCGAGTGGAGTAATCTTCATCAAGCCCCATCCAACAGAGGTAGCTGGTCCAAACCGTATATGTAAATTACGGGTAATGTCCCACATTAATTTCGGATTTCGTAGAAGCTCCTTTACAGTCTTGGGCTGGAAGCTTCCTGCCAATAGTAATTTGCAAGCCAAATACATTGCGGCTGTTGAAGGCAGAGGAGAAAAAATGATGCAAAAAGAACTACCATATGAAGAAGAAAATGAAACATCCATGTGCTGACTAGCGAACCAAAAAATTAGGATGCCACTCTACAACATCATCTCCCTCATAAACCCATAAAATGCAAGTCTGAGCTGACAAAGTAGAAAAGTAACACAGAAGAAACATAACTCAAGTTAATCAGGTTAAGTGTTCCACAAGACATGTTATATCTACCAATACAAAGGAACCAACAAATTAGGATGGTAATCTCCCTCATAAACACACAAAATGCCACTTGGGGCTGACAAAGTATAACAGCAATACAGAAGAAACATAACCCAATTTAATCTGGTTCAGTGTTTCACAGCGATTATTTTACAAGACATGTTGTATCCTCCGCTATATTCAAACCACCTTCTTTTGCTCTGAGGGATATAAAGAGGACAAAATATTGGACCCAATTAGGATACTCCCAAATATATAAAATGATCAATTGACATCAATTTACAATCAAAATCAACAAGCAGGAAGGCTATACCTCTCACAAAATCAAACCATCTAAAGCATAGTTGAGCAACAAGTACATGTTAGATCCAATTACAAACTATGCCAAGCCACACAAATATAGACTATATTCAGCTGTCCGCGTAAAGAAAAGTAGAACTTTCAAGCCACAAAAGTTTGGAAGTACAGGGATCAAGGCACAATATAGAAACCTGTTAGACAAACTATTGCTAATGTATCAAATGCCCCACAACACATCAGATAGTTCTTAAGCACCAACTACACAAAATGGTCCAATACCATGATTCAACGGAATAAAACATGGTCTCGATTAGCATCTGCAAGTTATGGAACTCCAGAAAATGTCCAGTACCAAAACAGATACAAGTTTATGGCACCTAAAATAGGATATGTGACCTGACATTATCCAAGAGATTCACAAAGTAAGACAAGCAACCAAGACCACAATTTAGACAATAATAACAAAAGAAAAAGGACTGACATAAAAACTTCACAAAACAGCAACTTTTAACAGCCAATGCATTCTGGACTCATACAAAATAAGGAACTCACATCACTCAAAAAGTAAAAAAAAATCTATCCTTGCTCTAAGCAGTCAATACGGTTGTAGATCACATCCTGTGGTTCTCTCAGTCATGCAAAAGACTACTACATCCAATAATMTTACCGGTTCACATACCAACCAAATAATTAGAATGTTTAGACCAACAAGTAGAATTTCACATGAAAAGTACAGTAAAAACAAGGCAAGATGAAAATGGAAACAATAATCACAATATTAAGTCTGACAACCTTAAGAAAATAAAGTTATAATGAGAATTAGCAGAAATAATCAAAATTAAAATATACTATAACTAGAAAATCAAACACAGATATACAGAAAATGGACTCCACCAAAAAGATTCAACATGGATATACAGAAAAGCAGGCAATTTCACGTTCGCTGAAATATATCACCGAAACAAGGAAATTTTGGATCAGAAACCTTTATTTCTTTCATAAAAGTATATAGCGAAACAGTTCCCTATCCACTCTCACGAAACCATAACCCATCCATTAAGTAATCATTGAAAGCAAAGAAACTGAACAAAATATATACATATCCACCGCGAAATCATAATCCAAATTAGCTATTGAACGTTACCAATAAACAAGGCCATTTAAAAGGTAAGAACCATTTCAATTACATTAGTAATCACGATAATCACTGTAATCATCCCTTGCGGCCAGATTATTTTCAACTCTCTCTGCAATCTTCTCTTCTTCATACTTCAACCCCTCCTCCAATGCCAACCCTCCAAGAGCTCCAGCTACAGCTCCTACAGCCAATCCAGCCCCCATTCCCATTTTTCCTCCACGCTTCTGCTCGTAGGATGCATAATCCACTGGCGCGCTGGGCCCTGGTCCTCCATAGCTCGACTGCCGCTCGAAGAAAGGCCGTGGAGGGGGGGGCGGTGGCTGCTGAGAGTAGTATCCGGGATAGTAGCTTGAGTATGGATCAGAATACCCAGAATACTGGTAAGAGTGAGGTGGCGGAGGAGGGGGCGTTGATGGAGCCGGAGGAGGGGGCGGAGAGTGGGAGAGGTAAGGAGAGGGAGTATATCCTCTGTAATCGCGCGTAGCGGGAAGAGGCGGTGGAGGAGCAGTGGAGTAATAATAGCTTGAGGGAGGGGTAATTTGGTAATCCGGCAAGGGGCGTTCACGCAGAGCGAGCTTCAGGCGAATCTTACCGTGAGGACGGCCCGAAGGGCGTCTTAGTTCGAAACCTTTGAGTTTGGCAGAATCGTCCCAGTTGAGAAGGTCCTTGATTTGCAATCGGAATGTACCAACTAAAGGCTTCGGTGTCTCCGACGGCTTCGAGTGGAAGATCTCTAGAGTGAGAAGAGAGTCTTCAGGAGGAAGCGTCAGTGGGACGACGAACCTCTCGTTCCACACCGGTCGAGTGGAGCCAGAATCGTCCGATTTGGTGGCTAGACGACGGTCAGGATCGACCCAGAAGATACAATAAGGTTTCAGATCACCTTGGCGCCAGTTTACGTTTTTGAGATGCTTAGCAGAGACGATTGTAATGTCGAGGTCGTAGAGCTTCGACGGCGGTCGACTGGTGGTTGTTGCCATGGTGAAGCACTGATTTCTGATAACGTACGCCGGGGTTTGGAGGTGCATACGGGAGCTGATTTTGGGGATGAACGGATTTTTAGTGGAGAATATGGATTTGGTAAAGAGCGACGAGTGGGGCCGGCGATGATATTTTAGACCAAAATGACAATGTTGCCCCGACCTGGAAGAGTGCGATACTGGGACACTGATATTTTAGACCAAAATGAATGGGCCTTCTTAGCTGTTTCATTGCAGCCCGTTTTAACCCAACCCAAAGAAAGGGGTTTCGTTGCTATTTGCTTAGTGTTATTGCATAACTTGGGAAAGATATTTATGTATTTAAGATATTTATTTAACATAATTAAATAATATAACAACATATAACAAAAAAATATACAACATATATATATATGTTATATGATAAGATATCAAAATACACCACAATTTAGATATTTCTTTGTATTCTTTAATACAAATATAAAAAATAAATCTTTCTTTGTATCCTATGCCGAAATCTCCCCAATAGAAACTTTTGTAGCTAAAATCAAGTAATTTATAAACTTCATACATTCTATAAAGGAAAAAGGAAACTATATGATGATATAATTAAGATAATATCAAAATAGATAGAGGTACTCTACATTTTATATATTATATATTTCTTAGTTTCAATGTATGAAATTTTTTATGTTTATTTTTAGACCATCTGATATATTTATCATTCGATTAATTTGAACTTGTAGAGTTACTCTTACCTCAGAATATGGTAAAAAAAACTTTTTCAAAATATTATATCAAACTATAGATTAAGATTTGCYCGATAAAGTCAAATACGAGACATCATATTAACTTATTAATTCGTTTATTGACTCATTAGTTGCCTCGAATGAAATTTTTATAACAAAATTATATACAATAGATAGCTTTAACTTAATAATTRCCTTATCAATTATCTGAAATTTATATATTTATATTCCCATATTTTGACCTTTATGATTTTGAAATGGTAATATATTGATATTCCTATATTTTGACCTTTACGATTTTGAACTTCCCTTACCATCCATAACCCACGTATAGATTTTTCTATAGATATAGAAAAAAAGGAAAAATAATTATAGAATATGAGAGGGCAGTGTCCTAAATAGTAAGCGAATACAGCCGTAGCAAGAGCCCGGAAAAGTCCAATATACTGAACGTCGTAACGTCATTTTATTTCCTTGAACGGAACACCAGACTTTCTTAAACTACTAAAACCCAAATAATGGGATTTCTGATAGCGAACGATTTCTGCATGTTTTAATAATTTTAATTTTTCTTTTTTGTGCCTTCTTCATCTCTCTTCTGCACCACTTTGATTTCTCAGTTCACACACAAGAAGAGATTCGGAGACATGTAAATTTCACGTCTCCGTCTCTCTCACTGCAAAGCTAGATAACTTAAACTGTTTCTGATTTCTTTGTTGTAGTTAGATCTCCTTTTTCTTCTCGTTCTCTTTTTATTTCGAGATCTTCGTCTTCTTTTATTTCGTTTTTTTTTTTTAAATATATATGTAAAAGAATAGAAAAGAAGTTCAATATGTCGGACGCTTTGATCAATGGTCTTGCCGGTGCCGGTGGTGGCATCATCGCTCAGCTCATCACCTACCCGCTTCAAACAGTAATTGCCTCTTTCAGTTTTTGCAAATTTAATTCTAACTTGTATTTGTATCCGGATTTTTGTTAATATTTTCGTTTTATTAGGTGAATACGAGGCAACAAACCGAGAGAGATCCGAAGAAGGAGAAGAGGAAGCTTGGGACTATTGAACTAATGATCCAGGTTGTTTTTTTTAACATGAGATTTTGTAATCTATTTAGCTGTTCCGTTGTCTGAATTTCATTTTTATGCTCAACTTTGGTTTCATCATCTCCAGGTTGTTAGGCAGGAGGGGTGGGATCGGCTGTATGGAGGCTTGACACCGTCGCTGGTTGGTACCGCTGCATCTCAGGTGAGCTCATTTTGGTTGCTTTCGTGGTCATAGTTGCTAATGTAAGCCGGCTAAAGACTTGTCTTGTTCTTTTTCTCCTCCTCTGACTTTAACGTGCTTGCTTTCATGGGAACAGACCACGGAAGTTACTTATGAAAGTACCCAAATGTCTAATGTGGAATATTAACTAGATATTTGACTTTCAAAGTAAATTTAGCCAAAAGCTGTAGGTATCGATGTACTCCTTTGATTGGTACAGTATTTGTCTTGCCCTTTTTGCCTGTTGCTTGCTGAGTTTTGCTGGGATATGGGTGTTAGTTCTATTATACAAGAAGGCCAAATTTTGTACTGGTGCGGCGCATTGTTGAATTAGTTTCTCATAGAAATGAGTATGGCAAGCTTGCGCTCCCATGGCAGTGATAAATGTGCCACTGCCTGATGCATCATGTGACAGATAGATTTATCATTTATTGGCTCTTTGTTTTCCATTTATTTTGGTTAGCACTTTTGAGAGTCTTTCTTCTAGTAACAAACCTCTAATTAATTACTACTGCGGTCAATATATTATTAATTTGCAGAGAATTTTGCCTAACAAAGGTTGCAACCTGGTACTTGCATTTGAAACAATGTCAAAAACTCTCTACAAGTCTTAATCTTATTGGGTTTAGTTCGCGCTACACGAATTTAATTGCATTGAGAAACTAGACAATCATTTGCCACATTTATTGGTATATACTTTGTGAACATGTTATTAGTGAGCATAACACAATAGCATGTACATCATCAATTCATGCTGTGTAATTTAAACTGTCAAGTGATCCTAGGACCACCTTTACATCAAGGAATTCATGCTGTGAAGTTGGTATCTGATATATGACTGATCTGCCTTATGTGTTTCATATATAATTTCAACCCAGAAAATTAAATATACACTGTTTGCAAGTCAAAGAAATAAGTAGGTTTCTCTTTTTAATAATTTTCCTGCATGTGAATTTACTGGATTCATGGACTTTTCTGGATTCCTTCAATCCAGTAAAGGACTTCTTTTTTCTCGTGGAAATTCTCCAACAGGGAAATTCTTTATGCAAATGCAGTATAATTTTGGGAATCAGATCTCCAACTTCTTATGTTGATTTTAATTTCTATGGAACAGGGTGTTTACTATTATTTCTATCAAATATTCAGGAACAATGCTGAATTAGCAGCAGTTGAACGAAAGAAGAAAGGAATTGGTGATGGTTCTGTCGGAATGTTCTCTTCTCTTCTTGTGGCTGCTTTGTCTGGGTAATTTAATTATATCCTATCATTTCTAAATTGATTTATCCTATTTACTAGTGTTCTTTTTATCAGAACTTCCGAACATGGCTTTGCAAGTATTAAGTAGGTGCTGTCAAGATTTGAAAAACAGTAACAATTTTGCCTGTGTGAGTTCTTAGCAAGATATCCAACCAAGTCTATTCGGCATAAAGCAATTCCATGCATGAATTGTCCCCTTTATGGCCAGCTATTTTGCATTTTCTCGGTACCTCACTACTTGTTATGGACTCAGGGATGAATCGCCTTTCAGACTATTCTAGTTGTTAATCTCGCAGATGAATTTGTCTTGATGGTCTCAGATTTTAGGTTTTCTTGGATCTTGCTGTTGTAGGTCAATGAAAATAAAAGAGAAAACATTTCATGGATTTAGTATGATTGCTTCACTTTGTCTGACAGTTCTAGAATTATGATCTCTCTGTTTTAGCAGCAAATGTTGATCAAATGTTTATCGGGACCAAAAAAATTCAGTTATATCTGGTTTGATTCTATTGGTTCGAGCATAAAATATAGACATAGATCTTGGGTTAGTGTCAGTGTTTTAATTCTGTTCGTCTAAGCATAAAGTACAGCCCCAGGCCCTTGGTTAGTATCAATCCYTTTTGCAAGGGATAGTTTCTTAGCTTCATTGCAATTCTCTCTATAGGGAACAAGGGGTCTTGAGTTTTCTGGGTATTTTCTTAGCTATAGCCTATGTGGTAAGGTAGACTTTTGTTGGCCAAAAAAAGAGAGTTGAAATGGGAAAAGTTATGGTAAGCTTCTTCTTTTTCACATTTATTAAGAATCTATCCTAAAATATAAGTGTGAACTATTTTATAATGTGGAAGATTTGAGATTTGGATTATGGTTTGTAGAAAAAGAAAAAGAGAATGGCAGTCTCATATGGAAATCATCTGAGTTTTCATCTGCAGATTAGATAGTTTTATTCTCCTTATGTTGGGGTAAAACTTATGGAAGCTGATGCTCTCAGGCAGATATGTTGCTTGAGTAAATATAACTTTTCTCAGCATTTGTAGCATTGCTATCTCGTAAGGCTACACCTTATCAAAAGAATTATATTATATGGGTTTAAACATTAAAATGTTTAACTAGAATATGTGGCAGGACTTGTTACAAATACCAGGTTTGCTTAAGTGTGACAATTAAAATGAAAATAGTTGCATGTGACACAGATCTCATACTTAACTCCTTGAAATCTTTAGGTGAAGCATTTCATTTGTTATCCAGAATTGAGTTCCATAATTGGACTACCTCAAGGTAATCTTCTTGTAATATGGTATTCTAGTATAACCAGGAAAACCATAAGTTGGGTGGTCTTTGATCCTTAATCTTTGAGTTCCAATTGTTAGTTCTGCTACTATCATATTCCATCTATAAGTTTGATTTTTAGGAAAATCTTATAAACTATATATTTAATACTTTTCTACCATATAGGAATTGCACTTCTTACCGGTTCCTTCCACCCAATGATTTGTTCAAGAGAATGCTTTTTGGTTTCTCTGATTGTTTGAGTTTCACTTTTTCAGGTGTGTTAATGTGCTGCTGACCAATCCTATCTGGGTGGTAGTGACCAGAATGCAGGTAAGCTACTTTCTGCCTTGTAGTCTTTTGGATGATCAAAGTCACGGAAACATAAGTTTTGAGTACTAATTTAAATCTTTCCGTGTGTCTGGCTGAACTATTATAAATGTGATCTTATTTGTACTGAAAATCCTTGTGCAGACTCATACAAAAAAATCTGAAGATAACCGGAATGAATCTGTATCACCAGAGGACACCATTCTTGCTGCAGTAGAACCTCCACCATATGGGACTAGCCACGCAGTATGTATTATTGTGTCTTTCAGCAAACCATATTGTCCAGTGAATCTGTTAAACTTTGTTTGCTACATTTTCGAGGACATACCTTGGAGGTGGGGGCAGGCGGCCAGCTGCCCAACATTTTTGGAAAAGCATTTTTCTTTGAGGAAACATCAAATTTTCGAACAATTCCGTGTAAATTTTACCTTTCGCCCCCAAAATATTTTCAAAATGTGACAGTTTCTTATATAACAAAATTTCCAATAGTTTGCCCCGAATGAATATCTTTGGTCCTGTCCTTGTGTATTTTGCTGAAGGACTTGTATGTTTATATTTTGTGCATCTCACCGGATTGATAGTTTCTATGGATGGCTAAACACCACTGATTATTTTGGGTGGCCTCTTCGTCATGTCTATAAAGTTAAAGGTACAAGTAACAAAGACCATGTGAACTCCACAGATTCAAGAAGTCTATAATGAAGCTGGAGTATGGGGATTCTGGAAAGGTGTTTTCCCGACGTTGATCATGGTATGTAAGAAGTTAATGTCTCCAAATTCTACAAGGTGATTACTGATTGTTCTCAATGATGTTGACAGGTCAGCAATCCTTCCATACAATTTATGCTGTATGAAACTCTCTTGAAGAAGCTGAGGGACCGTCATGCATCAAGTAAGAAAGGTGGCAATGACGTGTCTGCCTTGGAGGTATATATTACTTCAATTTTCTCACTTCTGTAAAACACACAATCTGAACACATTTTGATTTTCAACTTGCGACATTTTTGTATTCGTCAATGATGTTTTACCTAGATTTTTCTGCTTGGAGCTTTGGCAAAACTTGGAGCTACAGTTGTAACATATCCTCTTCTAGTTGTGAAGGTAAAATAATTTTTGCTATATACTTTCTTATCTCTTTCTTAAAGGCCTTCATTGTCTTCTGAATTTCTCCAATCAAATTGTTTTATGATTTCTCAGAAATCCTTAGAAACACATTTTGCATCTGAATGTCAGCACCTTGCTTTTGAATGTGAGCAAATACCGTCCTGGTAGCATGTCACAAGGTTTAACTGAAGGAATGTGACTTGTAGGCTCATCAATATTATAAGCATATTGCACAACCTTGCATAACATGTGATCATGATTGACTATTGTTCAGTGAAAAAGTTACGCTCCAGCATTTGACCGCACTGATTCCTAAAGTTGACTTATTTTGACACTTTATGAACTTCACCTCTGGTTTACTTCTCTACTATTTGAATTTTTTTTTTTGTTGTTCTTGTGTATTCAAGGACAAGATATAGGACATTACAGATCATTTGCACCCTCGCGTTAGCAGAACGACATTAATGATAGAGTCGATGTTAGTTCTGGATCACGTTGATGTAACATGCTAAATTTGCTTTAGGGTGCAGTACTTTTGGAAGTTGTAATCTTGGATTAACTGGAATGCAGAAGGCTAGATAATTGTCTACTAAAATTTAAAGTAATAGGAAAGTTGTCAGGCATTGAGCAGTTGGCTTCTCTGTCTACATGCAGCAGTAGATGCTATTAAACTTGAGATCTTGTCAAGTTTCCTTCTTAAATATTGTGTTCTTTAAGATATTCCTGCAGGGACGAACATCAGTGGAAGCTAATTAAGACAACTCATTTGTTGGGATTATAATCCTCAGCTTTGTTAATCAGGCAATGTTTGATTGTGAATACCTGAAGTACTTGTGTTTTTTCTGTTGCATGAAATAATTTTATGGTTCTTGCAGGCGAGACTTCAAGCAAAGCAAGTCATGGGTGGAGATAAAAGACACCATTATAAAGGTCTATAACTTTTGATCTATATCATTTCTATTGTGGAAAATATCTGATTAAGAATAGTAGCAGGACTCAATCACAACATTAATTCAATGTAATATGAGGACAGTAGGAATCTGGCAGTATGATTGATATTGGGTCGTATATGTTGAAATTTTTGAGGTCCTTTTTCCTCACTACTCAAAAGAATAATACAAAAGAAAGATATATCTGTCTGAGTGTGTGTGTGTGTGTGTCTCTCTCTCTGTAGAAGAACTCCAATTGTAGTACAGAATTGTTATCCAGATTACAAGTGAGTTGTGAAGTGGTGAAATAGGGAAGGAATGCTGTATGAATTTCAGTGGCTTACATTACATTTAGTGATCAAAATAGGGACTGCTCTATGAAACATAACAAAATCTTTACACTTTGACATTTTTATTATATTCCCAGTGACTTGATATTATTAAATTTCTTTCAATGGAAATTCAGGCACGGCTGATGCAATTATGAAGATGATACGCTATGAAGGATTTTATGGATTTTACAAGGGTATGGGCACAAAAATTGTGCAGAGTGTTCTTGCTGCTGCAGTTTTATTTATGGTCAAGGAAGAACTTGTCAGAGGAGCTAGGTGGTTATTGACAAAAGATAAGAATGCAGTCAGATTGAAGGCTTCGTGATCCCTATAGTTAGTTGATTGGAGCAGGATTCCGCTTTCCAGAATTTTAAGCTTTGAATAAGTACCCCAAGGAAAAGGGCTGTTATTGGTTTGTAATAAATAGGATTCAGGGATAAAAGGATACATTATTAGCTTTGTAATTCTAGCACTTGAGTTACAGAAATATGACTATGTCATCACCATGGTGCAATGTGCCACTCATTTTGGAGGTATAGCAGAAACGTTGGTATTTGTACTCAAAAGAAAATTTGGTTGCAATATAGATAGCTATCACCATTGTTGCTGCTGATTCGTTTGATTTTCAAATTAAATAAGTTATACTAATAGGGAAAATTGAAAGATTTGAGTTATATGTTCAATTTTCAGTTTTCTTGGTTTGTGATTATAATTTGAGACATTTGAATGTGAAGTTGATATGAGCACCTTGAGTTGTGTGGATCTACGCGTTTTTTAGGGTGCACTTTCCATTAGCTTTCATTTGGACTGGAACAACCAGTCGAGAGCACAGCGTCAGTCGAGCTAACGGAGCATTTGCTTCATTTCTTCTTCTTTTCTAGGATCTGTTCAGTTAAAAATTAATATTGAGCATTTGTTCTTTTTACGTAATTACTTATTACATTTTTAATAATAAAAAAATATAATAGTAAAATAAATCTTTCGTCTTTTATTATTTGATCTTTATGCTATTAAAAATGTAAAAAAGAATTGGATAAAATSGAGTAAAAAATATAATTTACCCACTTGGATAAATTTCTTTTATTTGCTGAGGTGAATTTCTTTATTTGTAATTATTATTTAGACAAATTTTCATATTGATTTTTTTTCAAATTTTTTTTAAAAAATAAGATTTTACAATTGTCATGAGGATAAAGATATATGTCGTGAATATTAGGTTTAACGATTGTCGATAAATATTCCTAATCTTAATAGGTTAAAATACACTTGATCGAATATATAAAAATGAAATTCTTTTAAGTAATATGAAAATAGAAAGTGATGGTAATTATCTCATAAAAATAAAAAAAAGAAAGTGATGGTAATAAAATTACTTCAGGATATCCCAGAAATCCAAGTTCTAAATAGTAGAGGCGCGACCTAAGCCCAAGGTCCCGGCAGATTAAATAAGAAGAGCTTTGTGGGCTCGGGTTTACTGGTTCCAGCATAGCACGGCGAGCACAACCCGAGACGTCTCTCAACTCCAAAGTCTTGACTCGAAAACTTCGTTCTTTAAGCTTCACAGTCACAGACAGCGCAGGCACATCTCAGACCAGCCCTAGAAATGCCCGAGAAGAAAGGAGAGATGGCCAACAATAGTAAGAACAACCCTAAAAAGGCTAATCTTCTCGATCACAACTCTATCAAGCACATCCTTGATGAGTCTGTCACTGAGGTATATATATATTTCTCTGTATACAGACGGAGATGCACCAAGCACAATTGTAAATTTATTTAATTTCGTGGATTGGTTTTGTTTTTTGAGTGTAGATCGTGACGAGCAAAGGATACATTGAAGATGTGAGGATTAGCAACATCAGATTGTTGGTTGGAGCTATCATCATCATCATAGCTCTTTTCACACAGTTCTACAACAAGAAATTTCCTGAGAACAGGAATTTTCTAATTGGCTGCATCGTGTTATATCCTTTTCGTGACTTTTCAATTTTTTGTTAACGCTTAATGTAGACTTCTTTATAATCCTAGTACATTTAGTTCGTTTAACCTAACCATTTCATTATACATTTATCACTCTTTTTGTAGAATTAGAAATTGGGGGAGGGGGGATTGGGAGAAGCCAAAGAGTGGGACTTGGTTAGATCAATCGTGGCCCAAGTAGCTTCTGTTTACAGAGGGGAGCTTTTGGGTTTGGGCAAGTCATTTTTCTGCTAGGTTTCTTTTCTTAAAATGTTTTACACTGGGGAGCATTTTGAAAAGGAAAAGATTGATTTTTGTTGCACTATATTTTAAATACTTCATTTGCAGAAATCCTATATTGCTGCACTTAAGCATGCTTAGAGATTTTTAGGCATATTGACATAAAGGTACATGTAGGAAAATGTATAGATGTTTCAAGTTGGTTGGTATCCAAAGATATCAAGATCCTGGATATGCAACTTAGGACTTAGGAAGCTGACTGACATCATAAAGTCCGTTCTCCCTTTCTTTTCTCTCTTGGGTAGAAAGTTAAGACCAATATCAAGGAAATGAAAGAGCTTTCAGAAACATACCTGGACATTATTGAACAATTTGTCTGGTTCGCTTACATTTTATTCTTATGTGGAATAAGGGAAATAGTGTGTTGAGTCTGGTAAACGAATTGGTTATGTAGTCTAGAACCATGTAATTTATGTGATTGACTACAAATCTTTCTTTAACTTGTTTGTGTGTTCTTTGACTCTGGCAAGTATATTTTATTCAATGGAATTCTGCAGCTGATTATCTACACAAAGGAAAAGAATGCAATTTTATTCACCTACCCACCTCCAGTAAGTTGTGGCCTTATTTTGATCGGTGGTTTTTGACACTATTTGTTTGTGTTCCATGTTTCCTTCATGTTTTCTGCGTTCTTAGACGAAGAAATATGAGAATTTTGGTTCAAGTGTCCTTTTTCGTGGCCTTTCATAATGAAGAGAAGTGAAAAGGCAATAGAAGCACAGATTGCCCCACTCTTCCTTATATCAATTAGGTGATAATTTTTTAGATAAAAGAACTAAACACAGCTCTGCTAGAATTTACTGTTATCCTCGTGATTTCATTCATTTATCGAGCTATAATTCGTTTTAGGTTTTTTTTTTTAATAGAAGAAAGGATGTTCTTGGTTGGTGTCCTAGAGAAGTATGTGTCATGCATTAAATCCTTGATGTGCTGTGTGAGGGARAAGTAAAGCATATCAATTCTGTGAATTGAAGTGATTAAATTACTTATGTATAACAAGTGGTTAGCCAGAGGTGCAAGGCACAAAAGACATCTCTTGTAGTATTTAGCTGGTCCTGCTTTACTGATTCTCCTTCTCCGCTAAACTTAAAGCTGCTCCTAGCATTAGTTTTCTATTCTTTTGACTTGTAATTGACTTTTTATCTCATGGTGGCCATAGTATTGCATTAATGTGTATGTACCACTATGATATCAGCATTTGAATGGCTTTGGAGCACCTGTAGTTTGAAACATTCATTGTCAACAATCCTCAGAACCAGTCAACCCTTCCGGTGTCTGTTATATTTCTCATTCTTCTACTCTATTCCTTTCTCTTCTCCCTTCTTCTGAAAATGCTGCTTTTCCTATTCACCTTATTCCTGCTTTCTGCTCTTTTCCACCCGGCTGCTTTTTCTTACTTTTATTTTCCCTCTATAATGTAACTTCTTTCTTCCCTCCACCAGTCTTTCCAAACTCTATTACAACATGATTCAGTTACTATTTCGAAGTAACTATTTAAGTGGTTGTTGATACTGTGTCATGTGAGCTGCAAGAATCTAGAGCATACCCATCATGCCTGTTGATACTCAAATGCTTCTAGAGAAAAAGCATTCTAACCAGGACTTGGATATTTTCGAGCCATGTACGACAGATCCATGTTTTTTTGGTTCTCCCCTTTCATCTCCCCTAATCTTTTGCAATTTCTTCCTACACAGTTTGTGAAAACTGTCCACAATCATGAACTTTCTCCATCTTGGTAGGTTGATTATCCCGTGATGGATTACCACTTTCTGCATACTASAATACCTTTTCCTTTTTATGTGTTTCTCTATTCCTTTCTGTTTTTATCCTCCATCCATTYCCCTCTCAAAAATTCTGAATCAATGTTACCTATAATTTATACTATTCCTGTTTGTTTGTTTTGACTTTTTTTCTCAGTTTTTCTTGGGTGTCATTTTTAGGTAAAAGTCCCCTTCTTGTTTAACTTTAACTGTGGTGTATGGAGTTTGACTGACTTTTCACCTACCTGAGCTAGATAAGCACCCTAGAAAGTAATTATAAGTAGTTTTTGGTCAGCGATGGTCTGCATCCCGGTAACAGTAATATGTAATCCTTGCATCCTCCCTATTATAGGATATCCTCCTCCCAGCTCTGTTTTTCTTTTTCCGCAACTTAACTCTGTACCTCTTAAGTAGATAAGGTTGCAATATTTGTTTCTTTTGGCTTTCCTAAGCTGGAAAACCTTGTTTCACAGGAAAATAATTATATTCTCAAGGTACATAGCCGTGTATTTGCAATGTATTTAACTTATCCACAGYTGGTACAGGGAGGTTATTGAAGTTGCATCACCCGGTCTGACTTTCTCTATACTTCTCATTTTCATTTTCTTCATCCGTTGCAGCCCATGATGCTTGTCGCATACTAACCTATGACTTGTAAAAATCAATCCGTGATTAAAGATGCATATTCTAGGGGAACTTGGTATTGAGAATCTGTCATAAGGTCATGTAATTCAATTTTCTGTTTCTGCTTCAACTTTTTCCCCATTTTCTTGTGTTAGATTCTATAGCGAATTATTAGTTTTGCTATTGAGGCATATGGTTCTTTTCATTATAATCAGGAACTACGTCAATAAAAAATTTTCCAGCTATTTAGCTTTACATAATACTTATAGACAGCAGGGAGATTTTGTCTGGTAATTGAACCTGATGAAATGTTAGGCCTATGTAGACGAGTATTTCAGAAGTATCAGCAATATCACTCACATGCTTTTGCCGTACCCCAAGAGGGGATTCATCCAATGCGGTGCAGAGTTTCTGAATGGGAAACTGTGATAGTCTCTCGTACAATTTGGCTTATAAAGAAGATGCAAAATTCATGTCCACTGATCGACATATCTGTTCTTCCAGCTCAAGGAATTTGAAATTTTGCATTTTTGTATTTGATTTTTCATAATCCTGTATACTTTTTGGGTTGTTTCCATTTAATTTTGCCTTTTGGGCTATTTGATGGTAACCTGCTTTAGAAACTCAATAGAGATCTGTCTTTATAGGGTTCTTTCAACACCACTGGATTAGTCGTCTCCTCCAAGCTGCCTAGGTTCTCCGATATGTACACACTTACCATAGCAAGTGCAGATCCCCAATCAATATCTGCAAAGCCACCAGTTGAATTCACCAAAAGCGTTACCCAGTGGTATATCTCTCTCTCTCTATACTGTCAAATGTGTCAATCTTATTCGTTGAATCTTATATACTCTTGTTTGCTCTTTGCCAAACTAATTATGCTTGTTTATTCAGGTTCACAAAGGATGGAGTGTTGGTGGAAGGCCTCTTTTGGAAAGACGTGGAAAGTCTAGTAAACGAGTATGCTAAGGAAACTAAAAAGAGCAAGTGACAGAGCATCAGATAGATTTTGATAGAACCTACTGGGAAAAGAAGAAGTATCTGAAGCGACTTACTGAGAATAGATGAAATTGATTGAGATTATGGTTTGACTATTAATAGAGACTGAAAGAAATTATCAAAAACATTTTTGGCAAAGGTATCAGAAAAAATATGTTCTTGAAATGTGGTTCTGCTGATTTGGCTAATGAAGATTTTAGTATCTTTGCTGATTGAGATTCCATTTTAACAAATCATGATTTTCTTATGCAATTGAGCTTGTTAAGCATTTCTTAGTATATGTAAATTGATTATTATATTCCTGTGGTCTGAATATAGGTGTGTTTTATTGGATTTGGATACTTTTTTCTCCACCTCATGCCTAAGCCATCTGATGTTGCTTGCTGATATCAAGCCCTTAAACCCTGCACGCCAGGCCTTTTGATTTTAGTTATAGTTTGTCATTGAGGAGGATATAGTCTAAACTAGCCCTACCAGTTTACACCCAGTATTTAGATTCCCAGGATTATGCTGCGCTGTCACTTTCATAGTTGGAATATTCTCTTGATTGTTATTCAGCCGTTTAAAGACTTGGGACTTTGGCGTCTATTATGGGCCTTCAGTTCTCATCTCCCCAAAATCTTGACCCGGTTACCCTAATGATTCAAGTGTTGTTTCTTTTTGGTTTATTTGAATTGGGTAATGTGATTAACTAGTTGGTGAACTTAATTACCAGACACGTGGCAAACACTGGATTGAAATATTCCTGCTACCTTTGGTTATCCATCTGTTTAGGGCTTTGTTCACCTGAAATTGTTTCATTGATTAAGGGATTGAGAGAAGTTGCTAACTGATACTTTCTACTATTTGAAGAGGAGAACAAAAAAGAGATTAACATTCTTACTTTAATGCTTTTTAATTCATTAACAAGAAAATTGTATAAATTTGTTAGATCTAAATTGTATTTTCAGATCGAAAAAAAGTTAAATTCAAATCTCTTTTAGCATCAATTTAATCGTGTATTTATTAATTATTTGCTAGATTTTTATTCATTGAATTACTATTTTGATTTGATTGGTAACAGAAAGGATGTCCGAATTAAAGACTAAAGATATTTGCCTTCTAAGAAACAAAAAATGTAGCATATTTTTAAGTAATTCAAGCAATAAGTCAGTATCAAATAGCATCATGTGAGCCATTTTGTACTAGCTTTTGCCTTTTAATGCTACCTTATAAAACTGAGCAATTTTGGTACTACTTGGAGGGTTTGTTTTAATTTAACTTGGCTCACATTATTATTATATCAAAAAGATTTTTAGACTTATAATGTAAAGAAATATGGTCATATGATATGATAGTTCTTCCAGGTTGGGTTTCTACTTTAGGCCGAGCAAGGAAGATAAGTGTTCACATAATTCGGATTTCGGTCATTTTCTCATTAATCCGTTTTTTTTCATTATTTCCCACTCCAAAGTACCCCTCTTAATCAGTGTTGTCCAATTCGGTACCCCTAAACCTTTCAAATGTTATTCTCAGATACCACAACTAGCAAACCTGTGGCTTGGATGRGGATAGCGACTTTCTTCCTTTGTTTTGTTGATTTTTTAGACCTCGCAACAGGTATACCGTCTCTAATAAAATCAATTAATCAACCAACTAAAAATCGTACTGTAGCACGAGGACGACGATGTACTCGCCATTAGTCCACTCTGTGGGTCCCATCTAAAAAAAGGACCCATTGTGGGGTCATCTGACGTAGATATCCCCTTGCATGATTGCACCACAGCGAAACCGACCCGGACTCCAAACCTACTTTCAACTCCGTTTGATTACCATAGCTGGAATCCGTAGGGCCTCTATCTTTCTTATATGAACCGTATATAAATGGATTGTTACCTTCTTATCTTACCATTTTGCAGTTAACGCATCGCCTCGAGTTGCGAACGCTCCTCTCGCTCTTCTGGATCTCTTTGTCGATTCCGAATTAATTAATTATTGAATTTCATCTCTAATCTTTGATTTTCATCGATCAATCGGCATATTTCGCAGTGGAAATTAACGGAACCTAGGATTTATTTACACCAGATCATTGTGAATTTGCTGTATACAATTAATCGAGATTCTGAAATGGTTAATTCTGAGGAACAACAATCTATGAGCCACCGCCGGATCGATGACGTCGAGGATCCCCTGGATCAATTCAACGGTGACGATTATCCTGACGGTCCGACATCAAGGGCTGATTCTTCTTCCAGCGGTGTAAGGACCTCAACGATGAAGGGTTCTTCGGTTTCGGGAGGTTTGGGGCTGACGGAGAGGTTGACGAATTTTCTTGTCGAAGGTGGGGATGGTGAATTATTGCTTTCTCGAAACGATCGAGAGGTTAATATTGTACAGTGGCTTCGAGCTCTGGATGTCCATGTTATGGGAGCTTGTCGCGCCGATGAGAGGCTCAAACCTTTGCTGAAGCTGAATGTTTCTACAGGTGTAGCTGAAGATCTATTGCTCGCTCATATGAGCCAGGTAATTTGGATACTACCTGTTTCGAGGACGACAAGTTAAAAAATATTTTCCTTAATTCTTGAGGTTTTTGGCTACACYTGCTTTAATTGACTGAATGCTGTGAAGATTCTAGGTTATATAGAATTCCTCATGAAAGCTTCCTTTGTCCAACGAAGTTCCTAGAGAAAATTTCTTCAGGGGAACTTCACTTTCTTTTTAGCTCTTACTTTTTGATACATGGCGGTTCCCTTGGGTTTTTTTCATGTCATTATTCGCTTGATCCGTCAATGAGGAAATAACTTTCAGACGGGCCTGTGTGTAGCTTGTCTTTGCACCTTACTGTAGGCATATTCAGTATGAGAAGGGGAAACGAAAGAATCCATTGCGCTTTTGTTGAGTTAAATAAAATTGCAATATCATTTCCTAATATAACAAAACTTCAGTGTAAGGTTGAGATGGTTTGATCAATTTCTTTGTGGGATTAGCCAGAAGATCTGCGTCCAAGTTTGTTTACCTTGTGTACGCGAGACTGTTTATCTAGACTGTTGATAAGCTGCTAAAATATGCTAATTAACGTATGTGTGCATGATGTTGCTGGCGTGAGATTGGTTTATCGCTTTCGTCTTTTGATTCGTTATTTCCTTTCTTTTTTTGGTCTATGCCACAGCACTTTGAGCCATCGGAGGTTGGTATGCTAGCGCGGTGCTTGTGTGTTCCACTTGTTTCTATTCGTGTCGGAAAGATCAACAAGCAAGGAAGAATTTTGTGCCCAACTGCTATAAGGTAGTTACAAATCCTATATCCTTTAACATTGGTGCATTAATGCAGCATGATTTGTTTCATCCATACTGTTGTCGTGTTTAGTTTGTTGAGTAGTAGAATTCATTTGTAACTGATACATCGTGATGCTGTTATTCTTGCTTGGTCCYCATGCACTCGGAGAATGGGAAAAAAAATTGTGAGAGAGAAAACTTAATATCTTTTATCAGATAAAAGAATGCCCACGTGCTTTAGTTATATGCCATCTGTACTGTTTTGTTCTGGAATTTTCCTTGAAAAGACAAATGATATCTAAAGTCTGTATCGGTTATTAAGTGGTATCGATTTAAAAGGTTTAGACTGTGTAAATTAGGTAATCGAAGGGAGAGGAGGTAGTTAATGAATTTGCTTGAGTTTTTTGTGGTTTGTTTTGCGTGCTAATGGAAAATGTAGAGTACGATGCCGGAGGAAGCACAGGAAGAAGGAAGGGCCTTTAGCTCATGTCAAAGCTATGGTATATAGAGGAAAAACCAACGGAAACCCTATACTGGAACTAATTTAGCAAATCGGAGGTTCTTAAGGAAGAAGACGAAGCAGCGGCTGTGTCATATAAATGTCAAGGATAAGAACTGTTTCTACAAGGCTGGAAAATAGAAGTGACTAGTCCTAGTACTAACCTAATAAGATTCTTGTCCTACAAGACAGTAGCTAATAAGGAAAACTAAATAACCCTAGGATTCTAAATTAKAAGGAAGTGGAATAAAACTAGTAAGTATTTCATACTGCATCAGTTGAGATTTTATGAATTTCAGAGGCAATTAGCTACCTTATTTTGGGGATTTGGAGACTCGGAAAATTTTAAGGGACTCAGGACATAATATWTTGTGACAGATAATATATTCTAATATCTTTGAAGATAATCCAATTTATTTGAGTGATAACTTATGCATTACTGATATTATGAACCAAAACTAGATATTTAGCATCCATGCAGTAGCTGCATAAATTAACCATGTAGTTTTGAGATGAAAATACCCCCCGAAGCCAATGTATGTGTATTTTGTGCAAAGAGATGAAAGTTAAGGACTGAAACTGAAGAATATTATAGGAAGAAACATACTTTGTGTCATATCTGTTGCTTTTGGATAAATAATTAGTGAAGTTTTCATTCTGTTGATTTTTTTGAGAAAATTATATTTTAGAACTTCCATTGAAGTTCCTATGTTTATATGCATGAAGAAAGTGAATGGTCTTTTGCARCTTTTGTACTTCTCATGTTTCATATTTGTTTGAATTTCATATATTTGACCTGTTCTTTCTTTCTCCCATGCTTAAAGGTGATAACGTTATTATTATTACTATTTWTTATTATTATTATTATTCTCAAGCAATTTTCGTAAAAATGTGGCAGTTTCTCGGATTTCTTATTATATATTGTGTAATAATTTCTTAAGTTGAAGGGAAAAATGTAAATTGTTTGCTTTAATCTTTATTGGAGCCTTGTGTTTTATTCGTCACCTGGTGCATGGTCACATTTAAGTGTTTTGCGCTCATCAATTGCATGTTTGTGCGTAAGTTTTTTGGATATATCTTGCTACTGACTTAAAAGTTTGTTGTCACTAAATTTTTCTTTTCGAAGAACTATAGGGGTGGTTTCTTAGACCTTACTGAATGGCTTGATCTCTACATTTTCTGAATCTACTCAGTGGTTAATAATTCTAGGAGAAGTTGAATTTCTTTCTGATCCCTAAACTTGTTTAGGGTTCATATTTTGAGTGTCTTGTACATGAATTGCAGACGTATCTTAACCATCTCTTGATCGGTACTACATGCTGGATTCTATCTTAGACCACTCATCTTGATATGAGACTGTTCATAGCTAGGAGGTGCATTTTGACGTGTGAAGAGACCATGGAGGTTGGTGTTATGAAATATATTTTATTGTAATGGTTTGGAATGGAGATGGGTAGAGCCTTCTAATCATTTGAATCTTGACTGATTGAATAACTTTGGTTCCTAATGGTGATGTATGTAATCCTGCTATACAAAAATATTATTTGTATATTGATCTGTTTATATTTTTATTTTTTAATTTTAGCTGTCTTATGATGTGAATAATTGTTTTTCCAGGCATTGGTGTTCAGATGATGAGATTCACTTCCATGTTTCTTATGTGTTCCATTTTCTAATGCCCCATCTCCACAGAGTATTTGATGTAGAAAAGAGATACTAAGACTGTCGAAAGTGAAAATTATTTGTCATTCATTAATTATATTCTTTGTTAGTTGAGAAGCCAATGTTGTATAGGACTGTTTCTAAAGATGTTAATGGTGGCAATGTTCATSCTTCCAAATGAATATGTCTTTTGACTTGTAGGGAAAGTGGGCGTATACTATTTTGATCTCTGAATTAAGAAGAAGTAAAGGTAGCTTCATGCTCCTATTTTATGTTGTTATCTTGGATAGTAAACTATCTCTTTTGTCCTTCCTTGTCCTGCCAGTCTCTCTCTACCTGTTCGGCTGGATGTATGATGACTATCTCTTTTGTTATTTTTTGCCCTGCCAGTCTCTCTTCACCTGTTCAACGGGATGTATGACATTTTTCTGTTGTTAGCTATTGCCATAATTTAATAGCTTGTCCATCACATGCTTTCTGTCATTGTATTCTTATGCGACTCTAAGGTTCCATTTTATGTAGAAGGTTATAAATGAAAAAATCYAAAAGTGATTTTGATTCCATGCTATTTGCTTCCAGTTTGCACTGAAATTGCTTCCCTAATTTTGTTATTCTCTTTCTTTTTCAACTTTTAGAATGTAGATAGTGGGGGTGGGGATTTGCCTGCTACTGAACTGGCTTAAAAACCCTAACGATGCTGTCAAGAGTCACTGATTTTCCTGCTGAAGTTGCATTTGTTTCAACTTTTAATGTAATGGGTGTAATTTTTTATAATTCTCTTATGTGGAATGTCTAGCCTGCTGGAATCCTAAATGAACTACCATGTGCAATTTCTTTCTCCTTTTTGTTTTTTTTATTTT
>MEJB01000021.1:2496657-2519189 GCA_001752375.1 Rhazya stricta | reverse complement strand
TGACAAAGGGAAGTGTAAGTTTATTTTCCTCCTGGAGCTGGGGTTGATTGAAGGGAAAGGATGTCAGAGGTTGTGGGAGATTATCTAAGTGGGGGACAATGTGTTCATGAGTAAAGATCTGGATATCTTCCTCTTAAGAATGATAATAAAGCATCAAGTAGTTACATAGAAATGCAGCCTCTTCAACTATGAGAACAGAGRTAAAAAGAATAAAGCATGAAATAAATAAGTTGAGTGCTCTTTGTCTATAGTTCCACTTATTACTATGAATATTAAATAGAACTATTGCAAAYTGTCTTGAAGTTGTTAAGAATCTTTGTCAGTTATCCTTTATCCTCTTCTCCTCTGAGCAGTTTATTTTTCTTTATCCATTAACTTGTCCTCAGAAGTGTAGGGTTTATATAACTTCACTATTGAATGATCAGGATCTATTCATTATTGATATTTGAAGAGGGTTTTATATTTGCTCTGGTCGTTTTTGAACTTCATAGAAGCTTTGCAAAAATGTGCTTTTGCTAATTTATCAATCCTTTGGGTTGTCTATTTTGTTGGTTSTATTGTTTATTCTTTCCAGCTCTGACGTATTTTTGTTTCCTTCCATTGCAACAGGGGGAACTTAAATCTCACCCTTTTGCCTACCTCTGAGCTGCGGATCTCATTTATTGGTGATGATGGTTCCACAGAGAGGCTGGCAACCTTGAGCAGCGATGCACAGAGCTTTACTGTGGAAATTGAAGAGATAATAGCTGATAAGTCTGGTCGGTCTTTCTCTATCAAAATTTCTGACAGTGAGATCTTTTACTTTTGGTGTTCTGAAAAATCTAAGCTCCTGGGAATGGATTTGCTCAGAAAGGTATTTTTGCTAGCTTTTTCTGTTAACACTGCCTTCTTATGGCTCCTGATTCTCTTCTTCGTTTTTTTACCCTTTCTTTCAAATGTGTATTAATACCAACTTTTGTTTTTCGGCTGGTTTAGATGAAGGATTTACTTGAAAGTAAACCTTCTCTGGCTGAATTAACTGGAATCAGCGAATCACGCCTCGACAGTTTTGCAATTCATCTTCGCGCATATCTTTTGGGGTCGACAATGACTCCATGCCTAAGTACCTTAGTTGAATCTTCTGAACTTAATGTTCAACCATCAGTAGGATCTTTAAAACTTTCAAGATTCAGGCACAACGGCAGTCAGGGCGCAAAAACAGGTCCGCTCTACCAGGCAAGTCTCAGCCCTAGGCCTAGTTCCTTTAAAGAGGGTGTACAAAGGAATTTGTCGTCCTTGAGAAGTGTTACCAGGGACAAGTTGAGACGGCGTGGGGACAGCTATATATCATGCATTGACAATCTGACTTTGGGGTCACCAGGTAGCCCAGGTGCATCTGGTTCAAATTTCTCGGAGGATAAATTTCCGGAAGCAGCTGGAAATGATATGTTTTCTTCATCAAGTTTCCTAGAATCGTTAGGTAAATCTGTTGTTGAGCCTCCCATCTTGAATTCAGCAGCCCAAGTTCCTTTGATGGGTTCATCTCTTTTCTCTCCTTACTATTGCTGGTGTCCTCCTGTTGCATCAACTCTGCAGTACACAGCCGGAAGTGGACCACTGTCCACATCATCATCTGAATTACCAACTTTACCAGCTTCTTTGCTGTCAGTAACTAGGCCATCTAGCCTTTTAGCATCCAAACCACCTCTTAATTTCTCTGAGATATCCTCTTTGGATTTCCCACCTCTCGTTCCCGAGCCAATGGTTAGATTTCCGTTGTCATTYCCAACTTCCCAGCAGATTCCTACTTTTACACCTTTGATGTGTGATCCAATTGTCCATATTCCTATAATTGATGTATGCTCTTCTGGCCAAGGATATTTGGTGAGTGCCGGCCCTGCCATGTCCACTGCTATTCCTTCATTGCATCCAACTCTTGTGAACCCGCTAATTCCTGAAGCAGATTCAGTGGTGGAGAAGAGTGCAAGGGAGACACTTCGCATGCTTATCAGCAGTAGCTCTAATCACCCCAGTCCACCACTGATAGATGTGTTTCCTTCTTTTTTGACCAATAGCGATGAGAAGCAAAGCATATTTGCAGCAGGAAGTCGGGGGCTCTACATTGGAACAAGGGACATTGAGGCAACTGCCAATAGTATAGCAGCCATGGGTTTTATATCACCATCCGAAAAATTTGTTGGATATGGTGTTCTGGGGAGATGCTCTAGCAAAGAAAATCTGGCTGGCAACAGGGGAAAATCAGATGCGTCCTGTTCTGGAGAAGATTTTCCAAACATAGAAGAGGAGAGAACAGATTGATTTGGGGCAATATGCTTCTCTTTTTTGGTTTTCCAATGCAGATTCAGTTTTGCTATGATAAATGTAGATATGTAACTGTGTTCAAATGTGCGATTACAGTTATTTCTGCATCGACCTGGAATTTGTATATGACTGGTTTGCTTAGCATSCTGAAAATAGATCGGTAGCCTTTTTAGTCCTATTTCAAGTGAAAATTCTTCAGCGACTATTTTGGACTGGGAACTTCAAACCAAGGCCGAGGTTGAATATCAATTCGGTGCGCACCCAAAAGCCTTCTTTCTTCTTCTTTTTCCTTTTCTGTTTTTTGGTTTTCTTTTTTCCTTTGTGGCTAATAGAGCAACTAAGCAAAGATTCAACAAAACTTATTAGGCACAACCGCGAATCAGCTGTTAAGCTATTATGAAACTGGCGGGTAGAGAGAAATCCATCCAATGACTTATTCGAGGACTGCTGGATAAGGTAACATTTAGGCTTTTGAAAACACATAAATTATTCATTCTCCGGTTTAGGAAGAAAAATTGATTGACATCCAAATGAAGGCCAATATGTCTTATCCCTGTGGTCACAGGAACAGAGAGGGAGGTCGTATAGATGCTAATGAACGGATGTTTAAAAGGAGGATAAAATGCATAAATTTGAACCTAAAAAAGAAAATTGAAAAATGGGTCATTTTCGATAGTCCTATTGCGCCAACCTATGCGTGTTTCTGGGTGCACAAAATGCCAATGGCTGCGATGGCGTATTCATAAGAAATTAATAAATTTTTGGTTTGGTGGACGCTTTGCGTGGTTGACATCAGTGGCTCGGTGTGTTCGAAGTGAAAGAACCAAATTCGTCACATATGCACTTTCTCAAGCAATTATAGTTTCAAAGACAATTTACACCTTCAGATAAGCACTCCTCACTCTCTGCTTTCCTATCTCAATGTGCTCCTTTTAAGAGACGATTCACCAAAAGCTCGGTCATTCTTACCCGTTCAAGTTTTAAAAAATGGATCCTTGTTTATTTCAAATACTTTCAATGATCTCTAATCCCCAAGAAGAAAACCATTAGATTATATTTTACTTTARTTTGTGTAAATTCAAYTTCGACTATGTCACATTCTTTTTTATTTGAAAGATGAACCTCTTTCAATATGATATTATAAAAATACAAAATCTCATTTTTTATATAATAATTCATTTATCAATACCATTAAATTAAATATTTGCACATGAATTACATCGATAATCACTTATAAAATTGACACAGAGTTTGTTAATAAAAATTAGTTGATGATTGGATGAAGATCCAAAATAAGCTATACAAGGGAAGATATGCTATTGAGTATCACAATGCCTTCAAGGGTTCCAAGGCCCAAAGGATTAGAAAGAAAAGAAATCATAAAGTTTCCCCAAGAACTGGGAAAGCTGATCTAACCTCAGCATTAATTGTCTTCATCCTGTCTGTCTCATGATCTAGTGGTATGGGTTTTGTGGAAAGGATGGAGGCTGGAGGCCCCAACATCTTTTCTCCAAACAAATAATTCCTTTGCGGAAAAATGGGATCAAAATAAGAAAAAAATCTTCATAGAGAATGTTAATGAAAAACTCAGTAGAGGTTATAATGTGCACAGTGGCCAATCAATTACACAAGGAAAATAGAAATTTACTTATTCCTGGGAACGGGACCAGCTGTCCTGCTCCGTGGCGGACCACCTCCATTAGTTCGATCATTTCTGGTCCCGACTCTCATTCCCCACTCTTTCATATTTGTTGGCTGACGTGGATTGCGATTAACTTTGATTCCAATTGATATGGTCCCTTTTTTTTTTTTTTTTTTTGGCCTTTTCAAATGGTTGCGCCCGACCAAGTATTTTGGAAGTCCAATCTAAGGGAGACCTTTATATACCAATTTTTAAAAAATGTGAAAGCGTGGAACTACTTATACCAACTAAATTTGATTATTCAAATTAATATAATTAATTAAATAGATTTATACTGAGAATTTACATTTGTTTATAACTTTACTTTTTATTCATTTTAAAATCTAAAATTTTTTAACTTTGTATACATTTATTTTATATTCTCAAGATGGATTATATTTTTTATTATAAAATTTTTTTCCTTCTCGATAGTTAGTACATCTATGTTAATGAGATTAATTCGAGTTAAGTTCGTAAAATTTYATTCAAATTCAAAAAATATCTAATTRAAAATTTTCTTAATATTACAATACAAGTAGGATCGAGTATAAAATCTAATTTTTATTTAACAATTTACTTATTATTTATATTAGATTATTAAATTATTTTCTTGCATAAGATGWATAYGGACACATTAAATTTTTAAATTAAAAAGAACATTGGTGACAGCCCGTCAGAAATATTATTAATATTATAAGTTTTTATATCCTTAGCCTTTTACAGGATTAGCCAAACGGTATTCTGTTTTCTCCTGACACAAAAACGCGAAAAGTAGAGCTGTGGTTTGGTGATTACGAGGTCCAGTGAGTGCMTCCATTTCCACGTCATGCCGTGTTATCACGTGCAATGTGATGGAATCAATTACCGCTGTAAAAGTTGCATAGGTAAATTTAAATTTCTCGCTGTTAATACTTAATCAACGAGAGATATCGTATTGTGGTAAATTTTTATTCGTATTTTAAAAAATCCTTTTAGGGTGTTATTTATTGATCGACTGCACACTATATATATTTTTATAAATTCTTTTTTTATCACTCTATAGAAAGAACATACCATACTATGCATACTTGTTTGCCATAATCAAATATTATCCTTTCCTCCTCCTCCTCCTCCTCCTCCTTCCGAAGAAAGGAATTTTATAGAATATCGTCTTTTTCAACTCACTTTTTTTCGTCTTAGTCATCTTTCTTAACACTATGTCAAAATGATAAAAAAAAATAAAAATAAGGAGCGAGTGGATAGAGTGGAAGGAGGCAGCCTGGAATATCAATAGCGATAAATCCCTTATTCTTGATTGACGAGTTGTCAAAATTCTTATTTTTTCGATTCACATTAAAGTACCATCTGATTTCTTAATATTTTTATTATTATCTTAAAATGTCAATTTTGTGATTCATTATTAAATTGACATCTTAATTATATCAATTATAGTTTTGATTGATAAATTCGAACTAAATAGTATAAATTGAGTAAAGGCATAAATGGGGTAAAAAAAATCCTTAAAGAAAATGGATACTTAAAGGAGGATATATGAATAATTTTTAACATCGCATGTTATTTCGAGTAAATTATCGCATAACATTATATTAAAAGAAAAATAAAAATATCTTRTAAGAAATGATTTAAATTAGGGATAAACTATGGGAAAGAGTCAGAAAGGAACCAAAAAAGTCAGAAACTTTGGTAGACATGCRTGTGTTTCTTACCACAAAGCCACCATTTAGGAAGGTAAAAAAATTAAAATGTAATTTCCTTTTTGTGTAATGTAAAGTGGTTATTTTCCTTAGTTTTTTCGAATCGAAGAATATTTATGCAATAATTTGCTATATAATAAAACGGTATTGCTAGTTTATGATTGATTTAATTCAACATACTCTTTAAAATACTATAGGAATCGAATCTTCTTTTTTTTTTTTTAATTATGAGTTAAAAAATAATTATCGAGCTTCTTTTATTTAATATTATTTCAACATTCTACTAGTATTTATATTGTGTGGCCAAAGCTCGTCTTCAATTTGAAGGCTATTTCATGAGGTTTAAAAAAAAAAAAAAAAAGGTTCTTCTAGAAGTGGGGGGAAAAGAAAAGCAATTATTGGTTAGCTGGTTTGTTTGCTTGATTTTAAAGGATTCTTAATTATTATGATAAAGTGGTTACACATCATACGTTATACTTCACTCGTGAAATGAAGGAGAAGAGGTATCGGATAAAATGTCACGAAAGGTAAATATATATGTACATCATTTTTTAATTAATTTAGTAAAAAATATYTATTAGAAAATTAATAACCCATAAAGTGATAGCTCAATACGTTAAAAGCATAAACTTTTAGACTAGATAATATGAATTAAATTTAATATACTTCTCCATTTGTATCATGCATAAAAATAAAAATAGAAATGTAAAGAAGAAAAAAAAGTCCTCCATATTGAATTAAAATAAACTCTCGAGTCAATAATAAAATTACCACACTCCGTTCTATGGTAATAAAATTAGTAAAAAAAAAAAAACCACTTTTACTGGACCATAAAAGTATATGGGGTTCTCATCTCTGTTCTAAAGCTGCTATATATATATATAATGCAATTAACGACTCTCCATAAGGGCAGGATGGGACCAAGGACATCCCAACTAACTACAGTAACTGAAAGAGCAGYCATTTGTTTATGTGAATTATTAGGAATAAAGCAAAGTTCACTAATGTCTAAAGTATAATGTGACATTGTGATTAGATTAATATAGTAAGGTCCCATTTGGCCTTTGTCAACACAAACAAAAGTGATTTGCAGACAAGAATTATATTCGCTAATCTAACTTAGCATTTTGACACTTTCTCCATACAATTATATGGTCTCACTTGTCCTTTGCTTTAAGCCTGCGAATATCAGCCAAATGATTCTTAGTTGATTTTAAATTTTTTTATYCAATGTTTGGATGGAGGAAATGGAAAACGACATTTTAAGCATTTAGTTTTTTAACTTTTGAAAAAAATAATAAATAATGGACGGACGAGTACTTAGAGACTAAAATGTCGGAGTATATTTGAAATGAGGGAAAGGAGAGTAGTCAGAGGGAGGAAAAGAGAGTGTATTACTAAGTACTTAAAGCAAAAGACATTTTAAGCATTTATATTTTTAACTTAAAAAAATGAAAATAATGAACGGACGAGCATGTGTACCTAAAAAAGTAGAGTAGTCGGAAGGAGGAAARYAAAGGATGAGTATTGAGTAAGATTATTAATCGATAATAATTATATCAAGTCCGTAATAGTTACATTTATATATTTCATTTTTTAAACTCCCTGTATACTTTATAGTGTATAATTCGTTTGTATAAATTTTTAAAATTTCTTTTGTTGAATTATCTCGTATTTTAAAAAATAATATAATATTAACTTTAGAATATAAAAATACATGTAGCTTTTTCTTGTGAGGTAAGCGAGTGGATAACAGCTCCAACTGGTCAATAAAGTTATCATAGATGAAGCAAGTGCACAATAAAAAAATAAAAAAAATAAGATGGCAGTATAAATTAAAAAAATAGTAATCGAACTATCAAACCAGCTATGCAACAAAAAGTCCAAAACAAATCTAAGCATATATATAATCATAGACTTTTTAAGTAATATCAATTTTTATTTTTTTTTCTCAAGATTAGATTCCATCAATTTATTACACTATTCATATGGCATCGATTCGTCATCTTTCTTTCTTCTTTTATTTCCCATGTCTCCCTTCCACMTATATTTATTTTATTTAAAGAATAATCTTATTAAGGATGAAATTAGAGTCGAGGTSGGCAACTCTTACCCAATATTTTTCTTAAATAATATTAACTTATAATTAATATTTTTTTAAAAATTATTTAGAGTTTTCGCTCCATCATCTCGTGCTCTCAATCTTTATTATTTACTTTTACCATTTCAAACATAAAATTTTGACTCTACTCGTGAATTTTATTCAATTATAAGATATTAAATATAATTCACTCGTTTCAAAATAATTATATATGAACATTTTTTAATTTTAAAATACTTGTAATTTTGAAAAATTAAGAGCATATTAAATGTCGTTCTTCCTATTATATTCTTGATTAATTAATTTTATTCAACTTTAAAATATTATCTTTCAATATGTATCTATCGAACATTTAAAATAATAATAAATTAAAAATTAATTTCAAAATTATGTAAAGATGAATGGGAATATGCATTAATTATTTCCATTGACAAAATAAGCAAGTTGCTTTTAATTTTTTCAGTGGATTAATGGCTACGACATCCCCCTATTCGAGAAGGGGTTCTATATGTTGGCCTTGTCTGATGCCAACGAAGTCATTGATTACGTTGAAATTTGAGAAAATTAAGTTTATTTATAAAAATATGTAAGAAATGTATTATACTCCCTTCTTAAAATATTACCTTCATTTGGATTTATATTTTATATTTTAAAATAGTTATTGCATCGCGAAATCGATGAAGTATTTAATGAATTTTTTCCCATTTTACTATTTTACTAATGTTATAGTAAAAATAAAAGTCAAACATTAAAATTTCACCTAATTAATAGAAAAAAATTATCCAATGAGAAGAGGAGAGAATGAAGGAATTAGTCATTGGAAAAGAGATAATTAATTTGTTAATAAAATTAAGTGAGATTATATTAGTRATTATCATATAATGTTATATGAATTTTATAAATTTATTACGCATGTCCCATAACAACATATAAATCAAAACGAAAGTAATAATGTTCATTCGAATAATTTTTTAAATTACTTAGTATTTTTTAAAAAATTAAGAATATATTAAATGATATTTTTGCCATTTTTGTTAAGAATACATCTATCGATTCTTATTTATAAAAAGATTTAAAATAGCATTATAAATATAAATTAAATATGAAATTATATTTTAAGTCAATAGTTTAATACATTGTTATTTCCTATCTCTACTAGAGGAAACGAAAATCACAGAGTGTAAAAAAAATGCCGCCAGCAGAACCTAATGGCAATTGAACAGTGGATTCTCTGAAATTTTTACCAGTTCAACGCAATATATTTCCTTTTCCCAATGCTCCTTTCTCTCTCTTATGTCCTCTTTCTCCATTGGTTACAATAGCATCTCTTGTCTTTTTCCTCCTCCATTTTCTTACCCCCTGCTGTCTTCAGCCGCACACTCATATCCAGTTTCTCTTCTTTCTCTCTCTCTTGTTCAACTCTCTTCTGTGCTGCCGTTCTTCGGTTAACCCTGCTACTGCTTGAAGAGCTTCGTCTTTTGATATTTCTATGTGAATCCGTGATTAATGGTGTGAAGTCATGGAGGATCGGAACGCTGTGAGGTTTAATAATGGTTTTTACGACACCGTTTTTGAACTTGTTATACCGTTTCTCAGCGACTCGCGTGACAGGGACGCCGTGTCCTTGGTCTGCAAGAGATGGTACGCTATAGATGCGATTACGCGCAAGCACGTCACTATGGCGCTCTGCTATACGGCCACGCCGGGGCAGTTGTCGCGGAGGTTTCCTCAGCTGGAGTCCTTGAAGCTCAAGGGGAAGCCACGCGCCGCCATGTTCAATTTGATTCCTGAGAATTGGGGGGGATACGTTACTCCCTGGATTGAGGAAATTACCAGGGCTTTTGCTAAGTTGAGATCGCTTCATTTCAGGAGAATGATTGTCAGGGACTCGGATCTTGAATTGCTTGCTAGTACGAGGGGTAGGATGCTCGAGGTTCTTAGGCTTGATAAGTGCTCGGGGTTTTCTACAGATGGACTTATGCATATCACTCGTTCTTGTAGGTAAATATTCTTTCCCCTTCTTTTTGTTAATTATTTTGTTCCGAGTGTTTTTCTGTCCGACTAGAAGTGTTTAATTTGTGCTTATTAATTACGTATGGGCTGTCTTAGGTGATCAATTGAAGCAGCACTCTTAAATTTGAATGTGTATATTGGATGGTAATTGTGTTATAGGATAATTCTTCAGTTCGTTGTTACTCTGTATTTTATTTTTGTCACTACTTTCTGATGTCATTTAGGACGAGTCAAATTAAAGGCTACCCATTGGTGCTATGATTGAAACCTTTGGCTGGTTCCAGTCCTGAATTTTCTTTTTGTTACCTATCTCATTGAATGTGTAGGTTTGAACTTAGCACTAAACCAAGAGAAGGGGAAAAAAGGAGGGTCATGAAAAGGTAAAAGATGGCGTGGAAAAGAGGACTGCTCCTTATTTCAGCATTAGTCTGTTTGTTCATATATTTTGTCAGAGGTCAATGATTTAATTTCTTCCATGAAACAAATTACATTGACGAGCAGTTTGATTGCTTAGTTGGTGGCTTTGCAGTATTTAACTTCTGTTACTGGTTGCTTTCTTGAGAAAATATCGAATTGAATATTTGTTTCTTCAACTACTAAATTTTTTTTTTTTTTTTTGGGAGGTGAAAGTTCTGTGTTCGCTTAATAAAAGATTCAAATGAATAACTAGTACCAGTGCTTTGTGGCGGTTTGACATCTTTTTCGTTATGGGTGACTTCCCAAGGCCAAAGATGCTCGCACATTTATGAATAGGGAAATCTGAATCAAACAGCATATTTCTGATGTGAAATTTAGCTAAATGTATTATGTAGTTTTATATGAAAACCATGGAAAGTTGAGGTAGAGTGGCTTTGGTAAATCTCGTGATTGATGTTTTAGTTTTATTACTGGTTTCGAATAGTCTCGATGAATCTGCACCATCATACTGTCAACATATTGTTACATAACTGAATCTGTGTGCCAGAGTTGATGCATTCATCTGCTACAATATGTTAATTGATGTTTTCTTCATCATCAGCTTTAGTTCAAATATGCCTCCCTGTTCTATCTTTGCTGGACTTTTACTCTTGCTCTCCATGGCTGATTTTTAACTTGATTTCTAGCTAACCGCTTGTATTCATCTTTGCAAGGCGTTTTTGGACTATAACTATGTAACAATTTTTGTAACCGTCAAGATGCAAAAATAAGTTGTCAACTAGCACGCATATGCTAAACCTTAACTGGCTAGGTTCCATATGCCAAGTATGTAATACTGAAGGAGATAATGAAGTTATAAAATCGCAGGACTATATCTCTGCAACTAGGTTCCTTTTTCATCTTCTTGCTGATCAAGATAGTTGAATATCTTTTTGAAGCTTGTAGGTGGTTATATACCCTCTGCGAGTTGTCCTATTTGCTGTTATCCCAATTGTGGACAACTCATTTTACCTTCTTAAAGAATTGAGGATCTTGTTGGAAATGTAGTTTTTAAATATGGTATTGTTATTTCTAGGGCTTGTGGAATATGCCAAATCAGATTTTCTTTCTTCTCTAGAAATCCAAAACGAAAGGTGTAAAGATGTGAAAGCTGAGTTTTGTGGTCTCTCTCTGGATAAGGAAAATGACTATTAAAGATGGAATCGTTGACGATTTTCCGTGCTTTAGGAGTATTTAAACATGTCTCATTGTAATATATTTTAGCTTATGAAATGGTTAGTAATACTGGAAAGTGATGGATTCATTTATTGTGAATGTTGATTTCTTGTGAACATAATATCAGTTTTCAGCCCACTTATTTTGCTAGTCTTTTGGTTTGTATGATATGGTCACACCTTGACTTCGTATACTTGGTCGTGAGGCATGAAATGTTATGAAGTAGCTCAAGTCAGACTTTAGTTGATTGGCAGATGCAAAGGGTTGAGCCACACGTTATTATTTGACCCTTTGCGAGTATTATTACATGGCTTCCTATAGTATGAAAGAAAGATTAATGGGATGAAGCTCTGAAAGTGATGAAGCTCTGAAAGTGAATTTTAAGTGAGAAAATACTGGTAATTATGCAGTGGTTAATATAGAAAGTACCTCTAATCCCAAAAAACCTGTTCCACTGCCCTCTGATTTGGGGAAGGTTGAAGCAGTCAGTCTGTCTTGTAGTTAAGTTAACATTCCTTGGTGCAAAGATTGAGAATGTGTATATTGTGCAAATAATATCATTGAGTTCTAGTCGAGGATATGACTGAAGTTAACCAACTCACCACCTCGTATTCGTGAGCATGCTTGCAATTCAATGTGTGGGAGCTACCTGCAAATTGTGTTTTGCTGTTTATATCTGCTTAATATGAAAAGAGAGCAAGTGGCAAGCACACATTGTTGATGTTCTTATTCGATCTTTAAGAGTTTTTTGAGTGTGTAGAGATATGAAAAGAAGAAGATGAAGAAGAGTCTTAAATATGGGACACTCGTATAAAAAAGGAAGGTCAAGGTGCTCTGACCTTTTTCTCCACTCCAAACTCAAGAATCATCTAAGTTTGCTCCAATTTGGTACTAGATTGGGAAGAGTAAGCACAGATATGGTATTAGTTACTTTCATAATGTGACTTGAATGGTTCATATGGGAGGGTAAAATGTATATGGTTCTTGCTGGTGTTATTGAGGAGGCTTATTGCCAGATTGAAAGTATGGCGGGGGGGGGGGGGTTTAAGGTTTGATATGAATTTATACAATGCAGTACCTTAGTAGCTAATTTTTGCTATGACACYGAGATTAAAGGATAAACGGTGTACTGGCATTTGGAGTGACATTTGTCCTTGAAGTCTGGGTTGACCAAATTTCACGTGTTAGCCATTTTTTCTGATATGATGATGTGAGTAGGGAAATCACACTCCGATCTTTTCTGTATTCCTGCATTTGGACATATGATTAACTTGGTGAGACTATCATTAAAGCAAAATTTTTCCCTCAAAATCACGTATCTAATAAATTGTGACTGGATGTACTAACGGATTGCGGTCACCAAGGAGAAAATATTAGGTCTGTGCAGTTTAAAGATGCATTGCAAATTTAGTTCTTAGTTTCTTTTTCGTTTTTTCATTTAAGACATTTTGTGCTCTTGGCTTTTCTCCTGTTATTTGCAAACAAGCATTTGTGATTTGTTTAAATCCAATTGTAGTTGAGCTAAAAGATGATGATGCAATTAAGAATCTGGATTCAGTTCCTTGCTCTACCTACATAGGTTCAGTACTTCAATGTGCTTGACATTTTTCTTCTTTTGGGTTTTTGCAGGAACTTAAGAACTTTGTTTTTGGAGGAGAGCACAATAATTGAGAATGATGGCAATTGGCTCCATGAGCTTGCAGTGAACAACACAGTTCTTGAAAATCTGAATTTTTATATGACGGAACTTGCAAGAGTCAGATTTCAAGACCTTGAACTGATTGCCAGAAATTGTTGTTCTCTAGTCTCGTTGAAGATTAGTGATTGTGATATTCTGGACCTTATTGGGTTTTTTCGAGCTGCAGTTGCCTTGGAAGAGTTCGGTGGTGGTTCGTTCAGTGTTCAACCAGAACTGGAMMGGGAAGGTGCCCTGAATGAACAATTAGGAAGATACTCAGCTGTCACATTTCCACAGAGATTATGTCACTTGGGTCTAACATACCTGGGCAACGGTGAAATGCCAATTGTTTTTCCTATTGCTGGCCGGCTTAGAAAATTGGATCTGCTCTATGCTCTTCTTGACACAGAAGGRCACTGTCTCCTGTTAAGGAGATGTCCCAACTTGGAAATTCTTGAGGTGAAACCCCATAAGCTTTTCCAAATCATTTTGTGTTCTTATATCTATATTGATCCTCATTTGCGTAAAAGAAATCAAATATCCATATTATCTACAGGAGTGGCATATTACGAGCATCTTAGAATAATATCTTATAGAATCTGGGTTTCTTGGCATGCTATGTTATATTGTGTCTGGCTCCYGGTCAAAATGATTCTGAACTTGAAAATATTACGTTCTCAAGATAGATTGCTCAATGGAATGGATTTAGGTTGTTGACATTCCATAATGTTATGCAAAGGAATATTCTGTTTTCTGAGCAGAACAGTAATGAGCTTTTTCTTCAATGCTCGAACATGGTACATAAAGCTGCAGCATAGAAATGTTTACAGCTACATGAACTAGTAAATTAAGTTGATGAAAATTTGACACACGAAATTGGTAACATGAAAGTGACATAATATTTGATGTAATAACATGTATTATTTTTGTTGGAGCAGACAAGGAATGTTATTGGAGATAGAGGATTGGAGGTTCTTGCTGTTTCCTGCAAGAGGTTGAAGAGGCTTAGGATTGAGCGAGGAGCTGATGAACAAGAAATGGAGGATGAAGAAGGGATTGTTTCACAAAGAGGATTAATTGCTTTGGCACAGGGATGCCTTGAACTGGAGTATTTGGCCGTTTATGTTTCTGACATTACAAATGAAGCTTTGGAAAGTATTGGGACATACTCAAAGAACCTCCATGACTTTCGATTGGTGTTACTTGATCGAGAAGAAAGGATAACAGATCTGCCACTTGATAATGGAGTGCGTGCTCTATTAAGGGGTTGTACTAAACTAAGAAGGTTTGCTCTGTATCTTAGGCCTGGGGGTTTGACAGATGCGGGCCTTGGTTATATTGGGCTGTACAGCCATAATGTAAGATGGATGCTTCTTGGTTATGTGGGGGAGTCTGATGAAGGGCTTGAGGCCTTTTCTAGAGGTTGTCCTAGCCTGCAGAAGCTGGAAATGAGAGGCTGTTGCTTTAGTGAGCGTGCACTTGCCATGGCTGTATTGCAGTTAACTGCTCTGAGGTACCTGTGGGTGCAAGGATACAGAGCATCTATAGATGGTCAAGATCTCTTTGCCATGGTACGACCATTCTGGAATATCGAGTTGATTCCTGCAAGAAGAGTAGTTGCTAATGATCCAAATGGAGAAGCTATAATTGAGGATCATCCAGCTCACATACTTGCATATTATTCCCTTGCTGGACAGAGAACAGATTTTCCTGACACTGTTGTCCCTCTGGATCCAGCTGCTTTTCCTGCTTTATAGACCTGTAGATATACGTCCTTTCAGAAAGATTTTGTCTTTTTTCCTAGTTCAGTTCTCTTGTTTAGTCCTTTGTGCATAAGTTATTGTACCTTTCCCTCCAATTTGCGTTTACCACCCTGTTTTGGCGAGAGTACCCTTCCCTACTGATTTTGATCTCGATTGAGATCTTTTTCTATGTAATAAGCTAGTTCTCTTGTCATCATAGAGAAAAATCGTGTACTTGTTGTTTGGCTTGAATAGGGAGCATTTATAATTAACGATCAACCTTAAGTGACATAGTTGTAGCGATTTTGAATTTTACCTGACGTTCTCAGGTTGCGCAGTAAGTGGTGGAATTTTGTTACTGAGCCAAATTGTAAATGAAATTTGATATTTTCATTCCACAAACTTGTTGTTGCCACGTTCCAATTGTCGACTGTTGGTCATGTTGCTTTAAAGCGAATAGCTCTATTTTGCATGGACCATTGTGGTTGCAGTAGGTATGTTTCAGCTCATACTTGATATCCACAAATGTAAAATGTCCCCAAGTAGGTGCTTCTTGACTAAGTAAAATTAACTTCTGTGATTAATGATTAGTGAACGTGCGTGCTCTTCTACTCTGCTGGTTGAGGTAATTTACTAATTACATCTACTTTCTTCTCATGGAAAAAAAGATTCCAGATCCGATGTACCATAATTATAGGGAAAATCACCAGCCCTGGACGCTGGAGAGGGCACAATCACTATTTAGAATCTTTTCATTTGCTTGCTTACAAATCCATCTTCCATACAAAGTCACAACCCAGATGCCCACATTCTACTCTATTAACATAGCGTCAGTCGAATTCTTTTAATACTTGCGAAGTCGAATGTGCATAACCTTATTCGTTATTGTTCTTAAAAAAAAGAAAAAGACCTTACTCCTTTACCTTCTTAAGCCACCACGCCTAGGACACAGGGGCTGTTGCAGTTGGATTCTCCTCAATACAGACTACAGATAAGCAGGTATCCTGACAATTATCATACGAGAGAGTGGAGACTGCTTGGATGGGATGTGGGAAATACATATCGTTTCTATCTGGTGCAGATTCGTTCTAATCTGTTCCTAAAAGCAAAGCTCAAGGTTAACTGACCCATCCRGCGACAACCCTTATTGAAGAGACATGGCTAGAGTCATCAGATTTTCTCTTGAAAGAAACAGTTCTGTTGCATTTTTAAGCTTTTTCAATTGATTGGCTTCTCATAAAGTACTTTTTCTGCTTTGCTTTGCAGGATATCGGTTTTAAAGGATGGACTGATCAATAGCATTCCGTACCCTTTGCTCAATAGAAAATTTGGATTCCATTATGGAGATCCCGAGGTGCAGTAGGCTACAAAATCATGCTGGAAAACAATGTGAACCCTTGAAAAGGAAAGTTCAACGCTGAGATTTGGTTGCTCAATCTTGATGTTCCTTTTATTTCATTTATAAAGCCAAGTTCCATGCTTTCAACTTATCCCTTTCACACAATGATTAGACGTTTTCGTCGCATCTCCGTTACCTCTTCATATTCATCATCTACAGGGGTCTAAAAAATGCTTGTACTTGGAAGCTTTTCTTGCATATCCTACTTCTGCTGCCAAAAGGAAAGAAAAGGCCTTCCAATCTCATCTTGAATGCACTAACGGGAATTTGTTTTGTATTGCTTTTCCTCTCTACTTATTTGCTTTTAAGGCTAGGTGGGGTTGAGTTTTATTTTGAAGATCTATCATCTAGATCTTTTCTCTCAGATTATAAAAATTATTATTGAAGGACGGTTGATACACAAGAAGAACCGAGCGCTGTCAAAATATAAATCGGAGAATCCACAAATCACAACCGGCAAGTAAGATCTTTTACAAAGGATGAGGATGAAGTTGATGTGATGGATAATAAAAGTAGTAGAAGTTCAAAAAATGTAGCTTGAATTGAAGGAAAAGAAAAGGAATTTGTCCTTCTTAGATCCGCGTTTAGATTCACTTTTCAGCACAAGATCGCATCTTCACAATTGGAGTCATATAGCTTCCCTCAGACAAAAGATGCAACCAAATGAGCCATCAAATATCAGTCTAATTTCACCCCCTGACTATTAAGAAATGAACAGTCCCGATTATATAACTTAATTGATAACGTCTCTATAAAAGGGGCCGGAAAAGAAAAAAATGTCTGGTGGGCAGGCAATAAATCCAAACTAATGCCAAAGCAAAGAGCATTCATAAGCAGAGAACAACACTGCAGCTTTAATTCGTGAACTCGTGCGGTACAGCATCAGCATATCTTTATGTGCTCAATTACTCAATAGGAACGTTGAATCCATGATTTTATGGGCAGAGCATGACACCAACCGCAGCTCACCATCTCCAACTAGTTGGCTTCTTTCCACTGCCCATCTCCGATAAGGCAACTGTGATGCCAATGCACTCTCTAAGCGAACCAGACTTGAAATGAGCTCATGCATGGCTGCTTTCTTTTGCTGAGAGATGGATTTGAAATGGTAAAGAGTTAAAGACAGCCATCCTTGCCATGTTTCTCTTTATCTTGAAAAGAAAGAACCTAAAATGAAAAGGTCAAAAGCAGAAAAAGATTGAACTAAAGTTTTAACTTTTAACACTTTCCGGTTCCCATCATTGTATTTGTAAATTTGTTAGTTGTACCCTTGCAGTCGGTTCTATATTGGCCGTATGTGAATTGTTTGAATAGTTTAGTCATGTTTGGTCTAGTTACGGCTGCTTGCATTGAGTGGAAAGCCGTGACATAAGCAGTCTAAATGAAAGACGCTCGTCCAAAATGGATTGCTTTTCCCCTAAGTAGCTACGGTTGTTTGTCGTTTTGTGTTTTTCCATTTGAAAATTAGATGGCAACAGTGACCTGAGTTGCCGTTTTGAGATTAGCTATAAATTAATATTCGAGACATGATATGGTCTGAAATTTTTGAATTTTTTTTAAAATATACAAAGTCTTTTTATATATTGAGCTTTTTATAACTTTAAATTCGTAAATAAAATTAAAATGAATATCTAGACGTTTACGTTTTTATATCGTTGTGACTAAATTCAAAATTAAAATATAAAGTTTAAAATAATAAAACTAAAACACTAATAAATCCTATCAAAAGCATGGTTTTTGGTTCTTACTTCCAAATGCCGTTATCGTACCCATATTGGAAATTTTCCTATTCTGAAGCACTTAGAATTCGATAAATAACACACAAGTTATAACAAAAAAAGTTTACATTTATTCTATAATATATAACATAATTGAATTTATTTGGGACCTGATCGAACTAAGATACTGGATTAAATTCTTGAATTCAAGCCTACTAGATAAAAAATTGTAACTTTTTATCCATACGACATGAATAATGAAACATAATTCAAAATATGTTCCTATAAGGTCCAGATCGAAATTGTCCTCCGAACAAACCATTTATACATTCCTTTCATATTACAAACAACATTAACAGAAATCCTACAATGTTCGATRCAATAATTTGTACGAAACAATCAATTGATTTTTATATGAGAAAAATTGATAAATGGTCATATTCCATTTACCTTAAAACGATCYCTAAGAAAAGAAAAAAGATTACATATACTAACMCCAATAAAATCCTAAAAATAAATCTTAAAATAATTTATAAATTAATTATTCATTGATACCTTATATAACTTATTTATAACTAACTCTCTTTATTTATTTTTTTTCTCTATTCTCTAAAATCAGAGGTATTACATTTGCTATTGAAATTGCTTCTTCTATGGCAGAGTGATGGACACTTAGTGGTGGTGGTTTGTGGATGCAATAGTTGAGGGCAGTAGCAGGCACTACATATCAACCGAAGGAGGAACACAGTGCCAGCACTTTGGGAAGCACCATTTGTTTACTTCATTTCTCTGTGTGGAATGCCAASCACTAWCATAGTGATCGATCCACTCCAAATAGAAACCTTGAAAACCATATTAAAACAAATGCTTGAGCAAATCATGTACCTCAGAACCAAAGGTAGCTTCCATCTTAGTTTGGTTAGACAAAKTACAATACAAAATCGGGTGGGTACTCTTTCAGATTTTCCATCAACTTGGCTTACTTACTTGGAGTATTCTTTTTTTACTTGAAGATTTATGTAAAGTGTTGCATGATGAATTTTGTTTTTTTTAACTGATTAAGATACTCAACCTAGCAAAAAGGCAAAAACAAACTGATTAAGATAGGCACTTATCCCCAAATGTTTCCATTAAGCAAATTATTTCTTAATCTGCTTCATTCTAAGCCAATGGTAAAACTAAAGGAAGCACATAAGGGCAGGCAAGAAAGGAAAAGAAAGCCAAAGTAACTCCACCTTCTTAGACGTCTGTTGGCCTGGGATATATGAATAAGAGTGTCAAAGAGATGATTCCTTCACAGATTAACCAAAATAGTACTATTTTCCCAAGGTCAAAGGAAGATTAAGATTATATTCTGCGCATTGAGGATTCTCATTCTGTAATAGTGAGAAAGGTGAATAAAGCTCAAGGACATTTCTTCCAATCTTTCTTGATTTTAGTTAGGTCGGCAAAGTGAATTCAGAATCTCAAAAACTATGATATCCTTAGAGACTTGAAAGAGAAGCAGCAACCAACTGCTAATGCAAATGCCACAAAGACAAAAAGCCAATTGGTGGGAAAKGGAAAAAGAGACATTCATGAGAAATGGATGGACGCAATAAGCCAAAGGAAAAAAGAAAAAAAAAATGTACATAGCAGCACATTACTTGCATCACATGGATCTTTATGTGTTCTGCATTGAACTAAAGCATAGATGCTTTGATTAGTGGAATGCAGACTCAGCCTCGACAAAAAGTGATAGTGATTGGAGCTCAGTCAACTTGGCCAATTTGAACATGTGAGTCTAAGCATGATGCAAAGGGTACGAGCAAACAAGCAAGGAGAATAGAGATGCTCTGAAATTCCCCAGAGTGCTGCCTTAGTCAGCTTATTCGCCTCTACGTCCTCAAATGATGTGGCAAATCATAGATAGGTTTCTGTGGCTTTTATATATTATGTAAAGTTCAGATAATGGTCTGACAACTATTCCACAAGTATGAATGACAATGAAATAGGGCACTGTTAAAATGATAATCAACCTCAAATCATTAAAGTTTAACAGCCAGCTTTCTTTGAGATTTCGGGCTAATGTGATCTTCAGTGGAACTTGAATGGACCTGTTTTTGGCTGCACTTGCCGCCTGTTATAGCCAGATTTAACCTACCTCAGGATTATGGTCATTTTGTAAATGCAATACACAAGAGAATGAGCAAATAATTGAAAGTAAACAATGAAGCCACTCATATCCTTAACAAGTGGAAATATACAGACCATATCGTTTAATGTTTCGAGGTATGAAAGGTTGCAACTAGCATATGCCGTTTTCATGTCACTGATGCACACAAGTCCAGGGCATAAATCATAGACCCAATAACAGAACCCAAGTTTCTCGAAATTGACTTCATTCCAATAGGACCGGTCATCCCTCTGTTCATCCATGAACATACTTCGTGGGTTGGATATGGAACTTTGAATTAGCAGTACAGATATTTGCTGCATAATAGCCATGTGATGCAATATCGAATAGGGATCCCACGGACTCGTTACCGTGGGTTGAGTCAAAAACCATCAAAAGTCCATCATTTGAGTTATTCCAGTCAAATAAGAGCTTGGYAGACGTGGTAGATTTCTGCAAGGATGAAAAAGCACAGGGCTTCTCTGATGATGGAGATTTGTTATCATCTGATGGACTTGTGTTTGGGAGATGAACTGTAGTTATATCATGGATGCTCGGTCTCTTCTTATCTTTCCCTCCTGATAGCCTCAGGAAGTATTTCTGAGCATGGCTTGCAACTTGGGTTGGATTCTTGGATATTACAAAATTCCGGGAGATGTTCCTCCAGTCCCCTTTACCATGTGCCTGAAGTCCAAGGAGAAACCTCCTGTTGTCAAACAAATAGAGCAGCGTCAATAACAGTAACAGTTCTGGTGAAACTTGAAGCATAGACTATGCATTTATCGACAGGAAACGAGTCAGACGATTTCTACTGGGATCAGAACCTCTCAAGATCCATGAATAATGCTAATCATCTTACTAACAATGCGCAGCCGAACTTCAAATGAAAATTATCCAGACTAATAGATCGAAAGCAAAAGCACTAATGCAACAATTACTAAACTTAAATATTGTACCTTTGATGAAAACTTAAAGAATCACTGTAACGAAACTTAGCAAAATTGAAAGGAAAAGTCAGMTTTTCGGAGGTAATTCACCTGTGCTCTTCCTCAGTCCATGGTATGCCTTTCTTTCTTTCTTGATTTCCAGCCTTTCCTCTTTTCCTAAACGTATCAAAGCCACGATTTTCCATCAATTCCAAAGTAAAAGAAGGGGCTAAGTAACTTGGATTTGGGAATAAGCCCGCTTCGATATTACTAACATCTGCCACCAATTCCTTGTACTGATTAATCACATCAGACACTGATTTTCCAGGGATCATTTCTGCTACTTTATCCCATCTATCAGGACTTCTCTCGTCAATCAGTGCAAGAGCACTCTCAAATCTCTTGTTCTCCTCTTCTGTCCATTTAGTACTCTTACTCTGTGGCAGTATCCAGTTCGAAGTTCCCATATATGAAGCTGGTGGATACAAAGTCGCCATATTCAAGATTTCTGAAGCCCTTTTCAATGCCCGCCAGACCTCTCAATTAGCCGTAAGCTGGAAGATCCCTTTTAAAGCCAAGATATATTGGAAATATGCAGATAAAAGTTGAGACTTTTTCGTTGATCCAAAAGGCATTACAGACAGAATCATTTACTGGGAATCAGAATAATCTTTCCCGAAAAGGGCATAAATTTGAAGAATCCAGAAAAGAAAGCCACCTTTTCAGAATCAAACGAATCTTGAGATGATATCAGTAAGGCGACTGAGTTTCTTGTTTACCACRCCTACAAATACAAGATACTTGGATCACTAACACTCGGATACAYTCATACAACCAATTCCCAGATAAAAATCTTCAAGAAATGAGCGGGAAAGTTGAATCAAAGGGAGGAAACAGAAAGAACTAACGGTGATGACAATTGAATTTAGTAGTAAAAGGCTAGTGAGAGCAAGGTATTGGAGTATTGATTCTGGATATGGTGATGGTCATGTATGAATGCAAATGAATGGAGCATTAGCAAGAGAAAAGGTGACATAAAACTCGCTTGGTAGYTGTTTGCTTCTAATTAGAAGTCTTATTATTGCGGTTATGTAWATCGTCACTCTCCCCTTATTATAGATGCTTGACTGCGGTTGGCCTGGAGGCTCTCATTTCTCTGCCACCATACCATTAACTTACTCTTAACAATTATTCTTTTTTTTATCTTGCCAATGTCAACTAGTACCCTATCTATTCTACATCATTCGGGACTAATGTTACATTTTGGCTTCGAACCTTCTATAAGTTAAGNTTTTTTTATCTTGCCAATGTCAACTAGTACCCTATCTATTCTACATCATTCGGGACTAATGTTACATTTTGGCTTCGAACCTTCTATAAGTTAAGCCGAATATTTCATTATTTATCTACTAATTAAGATATTTAACTTACGATCGACTGAGCTAGTTAATCATTATTCTTAAAGTTTTTCCATTTAATGTAACTTCTATTA